>JAOSYY010022589.1:0-15110 GCA_025727935.1 Hebomoia glaucippe
TTCGTGACAAATAAATTAATATTTTATAAATATGTTTGTGTTAAATACCAAGGTTATTTTTTGCTTTTAATCTATAAACATACTATGTTTAATCTTTGAATAATAACTATTTAATAGGTACTTGCTGGAGGCAGAGGAAGAGGTTCATTTAAAAATGGCCTCAAAGGTGGTGTCAGAATGGTTGATACGTAAGTGCTTGCTTAATACTTCAGAATCATTGGGTAAAAAAAGGCCAACCAATTTTGTTTCCCTTTTAGTCCTGATGCTGCTGGAGAAATAGTGGGTAAAATGTTAAAACAATACTTAGTTACCAAGCAGACTGGAGCAGGGGGACGTATTTGCAATATGGTCATGGTAACAGAAAGAAAATTCCCCCGCCGAGAGTACTATGTTGCTATAATGATGGAGAGAAGTTTTAATGTAAGTATGTATTTAAATATTTTTTATAATACTCATATGTATATGTATATAAGTCAAACTACCCTTTAAAATCATGAATTACAAAGAAACCCTATAAGTAGATAAAATGCTTTAAATTGGATAAATTTAACATGTAATACTTGGATTTTAGGGTCCCGTTATCATTGCATCCTCCCAAGGTGGAGTTAACATTGAGGATGTTGCAGCAGAAAACCCCGATGCGATCACATATGAGCCCATAGACATTGTTACTGGAATTACCGATGATCAAGTTTGCAGAGTTATTGAAAAGGTAACTGAAGAAACAAGTCTTAGCTATAATACAACATAATTATTATTATGACTAATAAAAAAGTTGTTTCCTTTAGGAATGAATGTTTTCATGTGGTTGGATGTTTTAGATTGGCTTAAAGGAACATTCAGCTGATGCATCTGATATGGTTAAAAAGATGTATGATCTTTTCCTAAAGAAAGATGCACTTCTGATTGAAGTCAACCCTTATGCAGAAGACGCTATTTCAGGAAAATGTAAGAAATAGATTGTTTAATGTAATACTTTCTATAATTTAGGTACACAATATTTGAATTAGTAATTTATTTTCAAAATATTAAAATGAAATCTTTTTTAGTCTTTTGCTTGGATGCCAAGTTCAGGTTTGATGACAATGCAGAGTTCAGACAGAAGGATCTATTTAAATTAAGGGACATCACCCAGGAAGATCCTAAAGAGATTGAAGCTGCCAAGTTTGATTTGAACTACATTGCACTTGATGGTAAGTTTTAGCCAATATAAAAATCGTGTTCTAGTCTGATTGTTTTATGTCTGGGTCTATTATTAGTCCAACAATTTCATCACCAATAATACTATTATTTACTACCGGTACTCCGCTACTGCACATATTTTATTCAAGAGTACAAATGATAAGATATATTATAAAATATGTTCTTATAAATTCTTTCCCCCTTGAGTTTCACTCTCGCAAAATGATGCCTTTAACTGTTACCAGTATCCCTTTTATCTCTACCATAATTCATCGAAAGCGTTTGAGCCAGAAATCGTGAAGCCTAACACGTTTTCGCATTTAATATTAAATTTCGTAGTTGGAATAACCAACATACCCCTGCTTTAATTTGACAGTGATATATATAAAATGTACTTTTTAAACAGTGCAGTTAAAAAAGTCATCATTTATGATTTTAGTCAGATAACGTCATGTAGACATACAATACTATTATATATGTAGGACTATAACTTTTAGATATACAGGTGAATTATAAATGTGGGAGTGGTTGGCCAAATCCGAAATTATGAGGGTTAATGAAAAGTACTCTAAACGAGCGCTGAGTCCGATTTTGATGTAGGCTGAAATTGTATCATTGGAATTTTGAAAAATCAATATTCTTACATTAGGCCTTACCCGTTGAATTTGGAATAAAATCGAGAGTGGCTAATATTAAGTAACAAATCTTTCGTAGTTACTCTTATGCTTGGGATATCTATTTAGGCAATATTGGATGCATGGTGAATGGTGCCGGTCTGGCCATGGCAACTATGGACATCATCAAGCTGTATGGAGGCGATCCGGCTAACTTCCTCGATGTGGGCGGTGGTGCGACTGCGCAGGCTGTATCCGTTAGTACTAAGCAAAATCTATAGACGCCGTCTAGACTTACTTGTCATTTATTATCTTAACTGTCAAGCGACTTCGCTCGATTTAATGCTGATTTTGTTAAAAGAACCAAATATGCAAACTATAATTAATTGTTTTAAATAGGTTATCAGCAACGCCTGTACCAAATCACATACAATAAAAAGTTTTATATATAGGTTTGCCCTTGGGTTTTTGAAAATTTCGCGTATAATATCAGCTAAAATTATTATTAATCAATTATACTTACTATACTATTGTTAGATAGAAGCGAATTTTTAATTTTTTGATTACAATGTCATCGGGAATAATACAGTGACGAGCGAACATTATCGCGGAAGGTTCCTGTTTTCATTATTAATTTGACTTTTGACCGATTGAAAAAATTTTTTGGAACGAATTATTTTCTTTGCTTGCATAGCATTATCTGTCTTGGGTTTCATGAGACTTACAGTAGTTGCAATGAAAGTTGTAGATTTTATGGGTTTAATTTGCCAATACATATTGCTTATACGTTTATTCAAGTGGTTCGATATCGTCGTAAAGCAAGCATGAATACATGTATTCGCTATCATTAATATCATACGAGTTATTAACGTTCACTTTATCTCGTTGTTACAAGTCTTTGAACTATACTTGTACTTTGCTCATCAGCTCAAAGATCAGTTTAAATGAAGTCGCGTTCGATAACATTAATCTTTTTTGCCGTGAAAAAATTATCAAAAGAATCCTCACGTATTTCCTGTTTATACAAAAGTTTTTACAACAAAAAGTATAATATAATCGCCTGGTATTTAAACCGTTATTAGATATTAAGCAAAATTATCGTTAGCTTTAATAATGTACATTATAACTAGTAAATATCGACAAACATCCGCATCACGTAGACTGTGCTAATAAGGAAAGGAATTGGACGTGATATACTTATTACGTAAATTGTTCCCTCTATATAAGGATATTGAGAAAATCCAGAATTTACTTATACCATTTAGTTTCTAATGTTACAAAGCATAGTTTTATTAATAAATTTGGCCTACCAGCTACTTTGAGAATGTTTTGTAATGCCAGCTTAACAGCACTGACCTTCGGTTACGCCAAATCTGTACTCCCACAATTATTTTTAAGACGTGTAATATAAGTCACAGTCGTAAGATAGAAAATATCAAATTTTCTATGTTTAAGTTTCAAATTAAAATGAAAGTATGATATTTTAACATGAGCAAGGATATTAACGTTTATTTCAATTAACGTATAATTGTTAATCTGCTCAATTTCTAAGTTCCTTAATTATCTCTATCACCCCCAAAAGGCTTAAACTTTTCGTAATAGGTAATTACCTATTAATTAGTCATACCTTATACACTGCCTTCATCCAATCACCTTTTTTTTGACAAAATAAGTAGCAATATTTAACGAGGATTTTTTTGGATATCCGACTTAATTTTTCAATAGTTAAATTGACATATTGCTTGTAACAAAATTTAATATGCTGATTACAGGAAGCGTTCAAGATTATCTTGTCAGACCCGAAAGTTTCGGCTATTCTGGTGAATATCTTCGGAGGTATCATGAGGTGTGACGTCATCGCAGAGGGAATTATCAACGCTGCCAAGAACCTGGACATTCAAATCCCGGTCATCGTTCGTTTACAGGTCAATAACTTTAATTATAAGTATGTTAGTCGTGTGAAAATTTTGCTAAGACTTAAATGGGAAAAATGATACGAGTTTCCACTTCAACCTGTGAAAATTCACTTTAACTGAAGTATACTCATAAAGTGGGCTTTACCTGTGGCGAGTACTATTGTAAAAAAATCACTTTTTGGGCTAAAAATGTTTTGTAATTTTTTGTTAACTATTGCAGATGTACAATAATCGCGTTTAAAATTCGGTGTAGATTTTATTCAAAAATAGTTTTTATTCTTCTGTAGAACACGATTTCGTTAAAATCAAAGTGTTTTTACAGGGTACTAAGGTGAACGAGGCACGTAAGTTGATCGCCGAGTCTGGTCTGCGCATCGTACCTCGTGACGACCTCGACGAAGCGGCGCAACTTGTGGTGCAACTGTCCGAGATTGTTGCCCTCGCCAAAAAGGCCGGCGTTGAGGTCAAATTTGACATACCCAAGTTCATGTTAGAAAAGTAAAGTAGTCTGTAGTAGCGGGGCTGGCCGTATTAAGACCTTTGTTGGTATCGCATTTCCTACACGGGGTGGGTTGCAGGCAATGCCGAACGCATTATCTTTATAAATATCAAGCTTAATTTAATCTGTGACTATTTTTGACAGCCCATCCATAGACAATTTTTAAAAGGTCGCCGCGAATTTTTTCGAAGCGTGTATAGCGAAAAACCAGTATTTTAGATACTTTTATTTTATCAACTATCGCGCTTTTCGTCCATTTTCTATTAGATCCACCAATTATATACGCGCGTTTTTCTACAAATGTATTTTTTTTATCATTTACATGATTTGTTTTAATAAATTTATGAATGTATAAGTTGAAGATTTATTCGTTTAATAATTCGCGAGTTTACTAATACGAGTATTTTTACGATGTATAAATTTTATGCATTAATGTTTACAGGTGTTTTACTGTCGAGTAATTTACCGCTTGCGATAATCGATAGTTAAAATACGTATTTCGATACTACCAGCCCTAAATTAAGATCATCGAACATCACTATTTAATCTCATTGCATACTTTTCGAATAGTATTTGAGGTCGTCAAAATTTTTTGTAACACATTTATTTCGAATCGATGTAGATTGTAAGAAATTGTTTACGATAATCGTTGCTCGTCTTGTCCAGTGTCAAAGTTACCTTTGCACTAGTTATATTTAATCGCTTTATAAATGTTCTCCATCTCATAATAATACTCTTTTGAACCTCAAGTAGATGTCTCTTGTCGCCGCGTTTATTTATTTTTCAGTAGATTAAGTTATGTAAAGACCTTATTAGTTGGTTTGATTACACGTAAATAAAATATATTCTAGATTTTCACTACTTAGTACACTTAAACGATTGTTAAACAGCGCCTATTCGTATACATGCACTTAGTATTGTTATAGATTTGTTGAAATTCGTTATATTGCCATTAACTTGGCTGCTACGTGTATCTACGCAATAAGCAAGTATTATTATGTATATTGTTGTATATTTACCAATTCGTATGTTCCTTTGTAGATAGATACCATTATTTTCATTAACATGTTAAAGTACAATAAGGTTATTTACCTAAGTGATATTTATTTCTCGGATATGTAATATGATGTAATCATGCGGTAATAAAAATAATGTAAAAATATATGTATTTTATTAGCCCATATTCGTTTTTGTAGTAGAACATATCCTATCTCATTTTTACATATAATTTATATAAAAAAGTGTGTGAGTAGAATTGAAATATTTTGAATTATAGTTTATATGTAGTTTTGATCCCCTTTTTTTACTGAATTGCAATGATCTTTATAAAATGATAAGCAAATTACCACTTGAGTTTATTCGATATTTTATTTCTTCCAAAAACAGAAGTAAAGTTAGAACAGTAAAAGAAACACAGAAATGTGTCCATCCTACTGCCCACTACGGAAAACTAGATAAAAAATATGTTTTCATGAGCGTCTAGTAAAAAAAGTCTAATTATTATTTATGTAAAAAATGTGATACATTATTCAATTCTGGACGTGAAATTTCTTATTTTTTTTTTAATCTTTACTAATTGTTTGATAATTATAAATATTCAGGTAGCAATAAGTATGGGTAAGTCAAAACCTGGCGGGGATGGTGGTCGTGGCAGCGACCCCTGCGCCGAGATTGCAAAACGCAAACGAAAGTAAAGCAATGGAGAGCATTTGGTAGCAACTTTTAGTGATTATATTTTTCAGCTTTGTGGATATTTTTATTTAAAAATAAATTATTGCAGCCATTTCTACAAAGATGTATTATTTTATACAATTATGTAAGGCAGTGGCCGATAGATTCTGTTTCTATAATCTAACATCGTTCGACTCAAAAATTATAAAATCAAGTGAAACTTCAAAATAACATGAAGAAATTAGCTTTATTTAAAAGTAAAGTAAAGATCGCTTTTGATATATCTTAATAATCTTTCATAACTGTACATGATTATACATACATATTTATAAGTCTAAACATGGATAGAAATATACGTTTAGTGGACATCGTTTCATTTAAGACGAATTAAAATAATTCTTATAAAATATATGAAATAATAACTAATTGTTCGAATAATCAATTGCACTGAGACAGCATGTGACATGGATTCAAATTACATGGATGCTTAGCACTATATAACCTCTTTACTGGGCGTAGAAATACCTAACGCTTCCTCGTATCCGACTTTAGTTTCGTGCTTATCTGAAACAATATAACTAGTTTAAAAAACGATTAATAAATAATTTTGGAACTGAATAGGATACGATTTTTATAAAATTTTCCAAAAATCAGATTAGCCTAGTAGATAAACAAAAGAAGACTTTTTTCCTAATTGGCTACTCGTCCAGAATCGGGGTGAATACATACTAAGGCCAATGATCGATTTTCTTCTTTCTGACATTATTCGGACTTAAATGGCGATTCAATTACATTTTTTTAACATTTACATCTATTTGGTGAATAAATACAGACATTTCTTTTTTAAACAAATATAACAAGTGCCTTAAGAAAATCTAGATTATGTTTTGAGACGCTTGTAGGTCTCAAAATGTAGCGTTATTGAAGTTATTAAAAATATTTCCATAAATATTCATTTTCTGAACTAAACATACCTTTCTTCGACTTCTTTTTCTTTGAATCCTTGTCCTTGTCCTTCTTAGACTTATGTTTTTCAGTCTTATGTTTCACCTGCTTTGTATCTGGCTGAGGGGCGTCTCCAGCGCCTTCAACATCTACATTACTTAAATTATTATCTACAACTAAGTTTTCTGTTGTATCGTTTTTCAATTCAGGTATCAACTCTTCTGTTTTAATATGCTTTGACGACTTAGACTTCTTCTTTTTCGTCGGTTTCTCGGTGGAATTCTTCTCTGAAGCTTTCTTTTTCTTCTCTTTTTTCTTATCGAGTACTATATCACCTCCCGGTGCAGGATATTGCTTCACTCTGGTAACTAGCAGTTCTTCGTCACGAAGTGGTCTGAAGATATAAATATTACGTTTATACATAACAATATATCACATATTTAAATGAGAATTCTATATGAAACTCATAACATATACTCCTGAATAGAACGCGGGTATTATTTAATAAAATAAGAGCTGGGGAATATCTCAACTTTTTTATGGAAAGTACTAGCTGATTTGGCCAACATTTTGTCATATAAATTAATGGGGGTTGGTGTTACAAGGGTGAACATTGAGGCTTATTATATATATTAATGTTACATTATAGGAGAAATTAAAAACAATATTCAGAACAAAAAATGGAGTAGGAGCTTATTACTTACGGATATAAAAATAGGTAATAACCTATTGTCAGACTTACCGAATAAACATATAAAATATTTGTTTCAAGACTTATATATGTGAGAAAATTACATTTTAGGTAGTTAGAAAGCATCAATTCCTTTGGTGAATCCATTTATCGCTTTGGTCTTGCTGGAGTGGTTTTAAGAGAACAGTATATTATGAGATGCGTACGTACATGTCTAGGTCGAGGTCGAGGGCACGGTGCGGGTCCGAGGGTGGAGGTTGCGCCTCTTCATCAGAAGGTGCTGCGCCCTCCGGCAGCTCACCGCCCGTCTCCACCGCGGGCCGACGACTGGCGCCAGTCTCCTCGCCGTCTTAATTATACATTATTTACACGTTTTATATTCAATTTCATCCTGACTTTTCACTCATTTTATAAAACAAATTCAATAATGCAAATATTTAATGATATATTTAGGTTTTTATGTAGATTGAAAATTGATAAAAAAAATACAAAAGCAGTTAAATATATTATTACCGTCACTATCTGATTCTGTGGAATGTCTCTGACTCTTACTCTTACGCTTCTTCGATGGCCGCTTCTCTTTCTTAACTTTCTTACTCTCTCTCGATACTAAGTACTTATCAGATCTCTTTGCTGAAAACAAATAATAGGTATTGTATTAATTACTAGCGATGTTCCACGTTTTCATCCCCATTAAATTTATATATGTAGTGAAATTTTCGTCTGTATCTTGAAAACCTATAATATGTAATGATACCTAGGAATAGTTTATAGAGGAAAAGAAAATGGAGGTCTTTAGTTTTTCCAGAGAATTTCATAACACATGTTCTTTGATCACATGTAATAATTGTATTGTTTACAAACTTCTGTTCCCTACTTAATATTTCTGTTATTTCCGTTGGATTCGCTCTGAACTCAACGGTACCTACAATACACACTACCTAGTCTTGGTCGCAGTAATATTAAAAAGCTTAACGCCCTTTTTATTAATATTATATGCATCAAGGAATATCGGCAAAACTTATACATATACCTTAACTTAAGTGTGTAACTCACTTTGGACTTGCAGCGGCACCTCAAGCGCTATTTCCGCTATGGGTATATCGTCCTGCTGGTAAGACCGTGGCGAATCATCCTTCAAATAGTGTGGATTATTCGCTTGCTCCTGTCTACGCGCCTCACGAAGCTACATAACAATAAAAAATTTGTTATCTCTGACATAAAAAATGTATCTTAGAATGATTTCGATTATGTAGCAATATCTGAATACTCAAAATAAAAATAGAGCGATAGCACATAATTGAATAATTGATGTCAATTATAAGAGCTTTAATTTACCGTCATGAGACGGATAAAAAAATAACAGCTTTCACCCAAAAAAACTGCATCAAATAGCCCATTCATTTGGGAGCTACGATGGAAATGACATAAAAGTAAATCTCATATCAGTTGGCGTTGGGGATTCATATATTTTAGTGAAATACGTACACAGACAACAAACACGAACTTGTATATAAGATAGACGGTTGACGGTAGATTTGTTGATCAACTAAGCTTACTTGATAGCAGATTATATTTAAGCTACTTGACATGAAAGCCAAAACACGTACCACAGCACATCATAAATTTTCAAACTGTAATTCATCATTTATACGGCAATAAAACCAGTGCTGTATAATTCTGATAACCGAGAGAAACATAGGAACACACCAATCTCAATCCTTTCGAAAAAGGAAAACTTTCGCATAAATATCCTGAAATTAGGTATACCATTTGTAGCTCGTCGGGTGTAAGGTGTGTAACAGGTCTGGCCTCAGGCTGCGGGGCAATGAACAGCGCATTCGTCTCGTCTTCTGAACTGGAACTGTCCGAAGACCATCGCTCATGCGACAGCCATTGATCCAAGTCCAAACTAAAAACAGTAACATAAAAGCAGTATTATTTACCCGCATTATTTCAAATCCATTGAGCTGTAAAGGTCAATAAGGCTCTCTTATCCTTGAAAAAAGTTTTATATTTTCACCTATATTAAGTAGCGCCCTGCGATTCCACTCGCGTTGATGATAAAGATTAATAAAACCCCAAGTTATGCGACGTAACATTAGCTATTTATCAGTGAATATCACTTGAAAATTGGTTCAGCTATTTCTGAAATTAGGTGTAACAGGTATAAAATATTGAGTACTCACTCGGTGGGAATAGGCACTTTCTTTTGTGCTTTAGGCGCAACAGGTTTGAGTTCTCCTTCGAATAGACTCGCCAGCTCCTCAATTAGACCTCCGCTGAAACTACTTGTAGGCTTCTCGCCGTTTAACATAGTTTCTTCCATTTCATCATTTAACCCATTACTGAAAATCAAAATTAATAATAAAATACGTAAAGTATTCCATGGAATACTTCTAAAATCACGTCAACATATTATATACTATAATAATTTTATCTTTCAGCTCCAGCTTATAGCACAAATCATACCTAACATAATAAATTTGAAATACGTATTAGAGGTGATGATGTAATGTTAACCACGTTATATATTATTAGTTATATTATACAGCAAAATCTCGTTGGAATAAATACATTCATCTGTGCGGTTAAGTTTAAAATATTTTTTGTGAGAGTAACACCATACCACCGTCTATATATGGGAAAGTCGTGTGTTATATATGGATCTTGGATTTATATTTTTTTTATAGAAGGGGTAAGCCTAAAGTTTATCCGAAGGCAACAGTATATCGTCGCACTTGAACATCCGCAAAACCTTTCCGGCTTTTGAATACAGTACATTTTCGAATTAAACATACGACGTCATTGATATGTAACCTACCGTAAAGGGAACCTTACGTCAATATATCGTAGCCATTACTAATGTGTACCTGTCATGTTCTACAAGAGTGTCCGTTATGATTTGGCCCTTGTCCTTGGCGATGTCTGGCAAGGTTGAGTTGTCAGGATCGAGACGGCGCAATAATAGGGTAAGTAATGCGGTCGCGTTGTGAGCACGTTCCTGTACTTCCATATCCTCGCTGCATAATAGGGGTTTCAATCCAGACATCGCTTCGTGTATCACCTGTATGTTAGATTTAAACTCAATTTGATAGCCGCACAGAACCAAATGTATTGAAATGTAATTCCATGTAAATTAAGCTTTATTGTATACAACTCTTATACCTTTGTAAAAAATCGCTAAAACTGCACTACTAACATCAAAATTATTTGATTTTGATACGTAAAAATCAGCTCCCAGACTGTAAGTAAGAAGAGCAATATTTTTACGCACTTACATGTAATACCGTCTATTTGATAATTGACCATCAGCGCAAGCTAGCAACTAAGTATTTGTCCACTGCACGTATTCATGTCTGGACGGCCTTGGAATCTTGATGTATAGTAAAACATCACTTATGTCATTTGAAATGGCTGCCGGTAAAGCTGATTATTTCTCAGTTCCGACACGATCCTACGGTTATAATAATAGAATACTACATATTTTTACCGTAAGGGCGTTGTCTTGTTCACCGCGCTGTTCGTAGAGCAGTAGTAGTTTAGCGAGAAGTTTGAGTGCCGCGTGAACGCAGACGGCCCGAGCGCGCATCCCGCTTGCGCCACCCGCATGCGCACGTGCACAAACCAGCACAGGAGTTATCGATTCGCGCATAACACTCTCCTCACTATGATTTATAAAAAAATATTACTTTTAATATTTTCCTACAATATACATCGACAGAAATAGAAGGAGAAAAAGACTCATTGTTGCAGCGTAGGCAAAAAAATATGTTGCCTGATGGGTTCAAGTTGTCAGTATACTTTATACTCTAAAAACAGTTTTGCAAACATCTTAAGTTTCGAATAAAAAGTAATTTAACATTATTTCGCCAATATTAAAGATAATGATTCTTAAAGTTATGATTCTTGTTCAAAGTTGTAAGCGTTAAAGAAGATACACTTGCTGACCGATTAATATATTAATATTTGGATATGTACAATAATTACTCACGAGCAGTACTCAGACAGTACATAGGCGGCTGCGTAGAGCACCTCGCGAGATGCGGGTCCCGGGGGCGAAGTGGCTGCGCGTGCGCACATCGCGCTACACTCACGCGCAGCAAACGCGCGTACGTCCGCCACTCGCGCGCCTACCTCAGTCAGCTGCGCCGCTATCATGCAACCTAATCGAAACATTTTAAGAAATGTTTAATAATCAATCTAAAAATAAAAGAGGATTCCTATGCTTTGTCTATTTGTAATATCAAAATGCAAACGTTACTTATAGCAGAAACGCAATTAAAAAAGAAAATGGTCCACCTCTCTGTTTGTCCTGGCTAATTTCCGAAACATCTGGATCCATATTAACGGGTGTTTCACTGACATAACATAGGCTACTTCAATTTCACAATCAATACAAAGATATATAATTACTAGCTGACCCAGCAAACGTTGTTTTGCCACATAAGTATATAAAATTTGGGGTTGTATATATTTTTTAATGCTGTATCATAAAAAAATGGAAACAAAATATGTTGACAAAAATAAGAAAAAAAATTAGGGGTGGACCACCCTTAACATTTACGGGGATGAAAAATAGATAGTAGCTGATTCTCAGACCTACTGAATATGAATATAAAATTTCACGAAAATCGGTCGCGCCGTTTCGGAGGAGTATGGGAACGAACATTGTGACACGAGAATTTTATATATTAGATAATACGATTACATACAATCACCGTGGAGCGACTCGAGTCTACAATAATATAGAAAAGATAACAACTCACCGTGTTTAGCGCTCGTCTCCATCTCTGTAAGTTCAGCGAGCACCGTGACGTACCACTCGAAATCGACCACGTGTTGGTAGTTGTTCTGGGCACAGATCTCGATCATGCGCGTCAGCAACTCGTCACGGTACAAAGTACCCTCCGCTCGTTCCATGTGTACCATTAACTTTTTCACTATCTCCATTAAATTCTTCTTTGACACCTGCATATATCTTTGATGGAATAAATGTATCTAAGCATTGTCATTAAACTATATAATTTATTGTTATTAGCTCATAAATATAAAGAGAAAACAATAATATATAGCCGCACTTAAAGGTTTGTATTTTTTTTGTCGTTATATGGAACAATGAAAAATCGAGATTATTTTACTACAACATCCATTCAATCATACAAGACATCGCAACTCTTAGTCTTCGGAATCTTAAACAATACCATTTATTATTATGTAGTTTGTGTCATAATACATAAAGAGTACGGATAACTCGATAGAAGTCAAATAATTTCTACGTGTTCTTCTCTGAATTTAGTGGACTTCAATTAAGTTTCCGCTGAATTAAAATGTGGAGATAAAATGTCTATCTAACAAGGAACGCGCTAATAATAGGTCAAGTGTATTCTACAGTAGTTGCTATCGGAAAAGACGTATTGATTTAAAACAATATAACAATTTTTGCCGAATCTTATAGACGTAATATTTATCATAATGTAACCATAAAATCTCACATTTTGTCATAGTAATCAAATATACATTCTGTCTTTGTCTGTTTTAGTTAACATACTCCTCCAAAACGGCTTGACCGGTTTTGATGAAATTTTATATGAATATCTAAATATAGTTCTGAGAATAGGGTCTTATTTATTTTTAAGTGATCAGGGTGGTACACATGAAACATTTCTTTTTTTTTATTATTTGAACATTTTTTTTTACTCCTTTATGATATGATAAACCCGAAACTTGACTCTTCTCTCACTCACCTACTTAATAGCGATTAATAATTTCACTATTTATTAATTTAAAACGTTTGCTAGTCTAGCTAGTTCTAAATTACATCTTACCATGCCATATAAAAGGCCTAATGCCCTTAATCTAATAGATTCGTCTTTGTCGTCGAGGCAGGCCAACACCAGATCCTTGTGTGCTTGTACCGACTTTGGGTGAGATTTCAATATCCTCGACATCGCCAGCAATCCCAAGTACTTCACTGAAAGTTACACGTCCACCACAACAATAATTATTTATTTTAAACTTAAAAATCTTTTATAAATACGTTAATAAGTAGTGCTAACAAATCAATACAATCCTTTTCTATGAGCACCATATGGCAGATGCAGCAATGAGCTAATCGCATAAACTACTTCAAAAAGCACTCATGTTGCAGAGATACCTTCCTAGCCTTGGCTGGGAACTGTCGTCCTAAGCTTGGGACAGAACTTTGCACGGTTGTAATAATAAAACCCATCGAACAAGCCTCGAAACTAATTTCCAAATTAAATAATAAAATTTAATTCTATTTATCAAGAGTTGGCAGTGTTTCTCGCTTATATTATAGATTATATAATTATATAAAGTTTCAAACAAAATTAACCGTCCCTTCTACAATTCCTCTCACTCCATGTCTCATTTTTGCAAAAGAAAGGCACCAAATACATTAAAGATCAAGATCAGTACAGTCATTGACTCGGGAATGCGTAAGAAAGAAATTACTTTCGCATTTACAATATTATAAGAAGATTTATAAATTGACAATAACAGTGACTAAAAATCGATAAAACTGGTTTAATTTAACGAAAATTATGTTATGGAATACAAAACTCGGTTTATATTTTATTATTGGGAAGATTGATAATTATTCTAATAAAATGGGAATACCAAATGCGGCGGTCTACCATAACATGTCGAACACCGACAAGTATATCTTATTTAACAGTTTAGTTTCTATATTACTACTACTCAAAAGTGAAGTCATGAGACTAACAAGTGTTTTTGCACTAATATTTGAAGTTAAAAACGGCATAATCGTTTCCCACTAAACGTTTCATGTTTGTAGAAATATGTTATTCATTATAAAAATATATTTAGGAAGATAAAAAGACATTTAATCAAATATGTCATGATGTCTAGTAGCACTGGTTTTTTAATGGATATGATTAAACTTACAATTCTGATCACTATCTTCTATGAGTATTCTTAGTTTCTGAACACACAGCTGTACCGAGGCGGCGTGGCCTGGCATCCCACTGCTGATGCTGATCAGCACCGCTATTACTGTGTTTATACACTCGTACAGCAACGACATCGCCGACGTACTATACATAATATATAACACATCAATTATAACTTTTATATCTGATTTACCAACCTTAACATAATCGTACATTATACAAACTAGAGAGCCGTAAATAAATAATTGATTTAGTAATATTATTGAATAGTTGGACAATAAAATGTTATATTTCCAATCATATATGGTGTTATTATCATGTAGTGCCCTACAATAAATATTACTCTACCTCTTAAGAGAATATTAGTTAGCTTCGGCTTTGTAGAGCGTTATCCTCTACCTATGTGACGTTTCTGTATTCGGAGTGATGTAGATACGGTGTACGAAGCTAAAATCAGCGAATGTCTCTTTTCGAACATCGACATTCAATATTTATAGCCGGGTTGTATAAAATTCTTTGAAAAATTTACCCCAATTTTAATAAAGATTGAGTTTAAGTCCAATATTTCCTATAACAATTAACGTAAACAAGTAACTTAGAAACTTTCTTTGATTATTCTAGTATGGCATTTGCAGTGATATAATATTGTTACAAAAA
>JAOSYY010022619.1:0-16409 GCA_025727935.1 Hebomoia glaucippe
CTGTTCGAAATCTGTTGATTACTTTTCCAAAGAAAATCCGTGAACCATTAGCTATCGTAAATAGATTCGGCTCTTTGACTTTATGTGCTTACATTAACGACGAAGTTTAATTTAAGCTTCTGAAAGTTGTCCATTCTGTTTCAGTATTTCCCAGACATGAATAAGCTTTTAGGAAACACATGACCTTTTTACGTGAGAATGACTTAGTTCCATATCTGATCTGAATAGGATGGAGCGAATTGAATTGTTAATTGTTTTATAATTTTTTTATAGGCTAGTGAGTATACACTTCACCCATGGTAAGCGATACCCTCAAGACCACGATCTAAGAAACATATTGCCAACCTTAAGACCTTAGACATTTCATCACTTCTTACGTTAGCGTTGTTCTAGTCGTTGCCAGCCTTTTTATTTTGAACATTCAGAACGTCATAGTCTTATCTCGAAACGCGCACAGTACTTTAAAACATTATTCACGAATTTATATATACATGTTTCAAAGTATAATGTTAACTTTTTCATCTGTTATTGTGATTTGCGGGCTTTCTATAAGTGGCACTTGAAATATGTCTTAAATCAATATTATAAATGCAAAGCTCTATTACATAATTGTATGGATTAAGTTCGTATTCAAAGAAAGGTCTTTTCATTTGACGTCGTTAAAACTTTTAATAGCCAATAAGAAATGAAAATGCCTTAGCTTTTAAATGGTTTGTTAAAATTTTATACCAAACTTAATATTTCCTAGTGATTCGTGTTAGATGTTCTTGATATAAAACTATTATTTTCAGATTTAATTCGATGATTCGGAAAATAAAAGATATCAACGATACTCCTATATATAACTGACAGTTATTGAACGCACTATTTATTATAATTATAGCAATTCGAATTCAATATTCAAATTTAAGACACGACGTCTTTCGGGCCGGCTAGTTACAATTTATTTATAATGCTTTCATCTAAAGGTGCTTAAGTATACATTACACTTTTACACATCGGCCAAAGGTCAGAAGTCTGGATGAACGCGTCATTTTACGAGTTCATAAATTTTTCAAACTGACACACGAATACTTATTACAGGAGGTGAGCTTAAAGCTGTTTTAAAAAAGGTATTTTTTATGTTACTCGTATTTCGTGAAATTTTTATCACTTTCAAACAAAATAAAACAACGAACTGACGAAAGCTTACGCGAGCTTTTATGTTTTAACATAGCTCGTGCATTTTGTTCATTTAGTTTATTAAAATAAGGAAAATCTTTTACGCTAATGGGGTATACGAGATATCATGATCACTTGTAGAGTAAAAAATTGATGAATCATTTTCATAAATATACATTTTGCGTCAAACAGATATACTAAAAAGATTAGACTGTAATTCATGTCCTTAAGTTGAAGCTGTAAATCAACGAACGTATATATTTAAAAAAAATGTCTAAAACACATAAGTGTTTAGTAAATCTTCGGTACAGTAAATAAAAACCAGTGTTAGTCGTCTTTTTTTATTTATTCAGAGACAAGTGTTCCCAGAAAATGAGGTTTCTTTGTGGAGAATTAAAATTGTCACTGCCGTTATACTAATTGGTCGAGTCTTGGGTCGAGCTACAAAGGCGAAAGAAATATATATACACATACCGAGTCTTATAACTTTAAGGTTATGTTAAAAGGCTTTAGTAATAATAATTAATTTTAATTACTACTTAACTTCCACTCTTTAAACCGTTTAATAAATGTTTCATATTCAAAGTAATTCCTTCGCTCCGTTGATCGATGAACAGAAGCAATTAGAAAACTAAATTTATGTGTCAAAAAAAATATATCGAACTATTCTCATAAATTTTGTTATTTTTCTAGACAAAGGACGTGACGTTGTGACGTGCAGTTGTAAAAAATATTGTTACATTACAAAATTTAATATGCAAAAATTATTCACTTTTTTAAATAAACTCAATGTTATCGTTGCAAATAAATATTCACGCTATGTGAACAAATTGAATGATTGTATTCGTAATATTATGTACACTCAGGGAGTGATATCAGTGACCCTGTATGCATTTTATTTAGTAAAAAAAATATACTTTTGGTGCCAGGCATAATGTTAAGTTAAAAAAGGTTCCAATTTGTTAAAGATTATAAACGTCATACGAATTTTTAAGGCGATCTTCGTTCATTTGCTTTGATTAAAATTTTAATTAAGTCTCGATGACAAATCATCATTTGCCGTACTAGATCGTTTCCCTGACTTTAGCTTTAGAATAAAATACTCTGCGTCAAAAATCAAGGCAATTTAAGGCCGGCAACACGTCTTCAAGTCCCCTGGTCTTGATGATGACCATGGGCGACATAATATAAAAAAAAGTAATCGAGCGATTCGTTCAATACATGCGTTGTTACGGAGAGACCTCTGTTGGTTATAAACATAGATATATTAATAGTAATTCAATACAAATAAACAAGCATTGGGGATTATTATAGAGTAAATTTAATACTCAACATATTTAATAATTCTCCAAAAACATTAATTGTACAGTTCGTATAACGTTAAAAGTTAAGTACGCTAAAAAGCCTATTTCTTGAAATAAATTCATTAACATAGCTTGTAAAATATACCAAAAGTATAATGTCGGTTGACAGAATCACATTATGCAGCTTTCTAGAGCTTTAAATAGAATTGAAATGCCTATAAGCCGATTAGCCGACAGAGGTCACAGCGCTATACTCAACCACGACTGCACTGGTCGTTTCAAAGAAACTCATTCGATTTAATGGACGCTCGCGTGAAATAACACGCGAATTTCATCCACCCTTCGTAATGATGTCGATATTATCAGGCGTAACTGGGTTTCCCCATCGATAATGTAGGACCTATTGTCAAGAAACGCGTTTAGAGAAGTACTTTTAAAATCTTCGGAGCATTTTAATCTACCAAGCGAATAAGCATCTACATTTCAGAACTCACTAGACCGTGAGTAGGTCTGTTTTTTCCCGCCTAAAGGCATTTTTAGATTTAGATGGCTTGGTATACAAGTTCTTTGATTTTTAAAATAATACAAAAAGAGGGGTAAAGAAAATGGCGGTTCTTTAGCAACTACTCGACGTATTCGCCCACTTCAGCAAAAAAAGATGCTCGCAACTTCTAATGTTCAGTTATAACCACTAGTCTACGTAAAAAAATATTCTGATTTAGAAAGATTTTCTCCCGGATTAAAAATAAAATGAATTTAATTACTTTATTTGGAATTCTATAAAGTTTGGTAAAGGTAGAAATTGTCGCGCCTTACATATGTCAAATTTCATAAAGTTATGAAGGTTTCATCAACAGTCAATAGAGGGCGCTGACACCGAAAAAGTATGTATTAATATCGTATAAAAGATTAATTTGGGACGTTAAGTTTTCAACATTTATTGATTATTGATTTCTTACAGATGACTTTATCACAGCAGTTATATATCTTTGTCATTGTGATAAAATTTATTTCGTATGTGAAACGAAGTGTCCTGTTAAAAATACGGGGAAATTTATTTTCGAAAAATCGAGGATTTAAAATAGTAAAGTTAGCGATGTTTGCCATATAATTTTTTTTGTGACGGTTAGTAATAACCGTGTTTAGGACATTTAGACATGTACAATGTTCGAATATTTAAATATAAATCTTCTGTGTTTGCGTTTATCTGTCGTTCCGTTTACTACTTTGCAATTAAAGAGCTCATTGTAACGTAGTTTTCATAGTACCAAAGTCCTGTACATACAATATATAAAAATTAAACTCATTAGAGTAAATTCAAGGTGTTTGATATTATCAAAAAATGAAAAGCTCTTCATTTCTTTAGAATCAACATTGAGTTAATAATTAGTGAAGCTAAGGTTTCGTGAATCATATAAACATATAAAACGCTATCTCTTATTACTTGACGTGTCATTCGGCCATGTTGTCCGACGCTATCAAATTAGCGAATTGCCGTGCGCTCATCTGAAGTTAAGCTTCAACTTAATAGGATCAATTTATTTTTTTCAATATTAACACATTTAACAGTTGGTAGTTTAATATTTAAAATTAAATATATAGGGTTGCAAGATACTGACGAAATATCCTTTTTACAGCATTCGTTATCTCAAAGCCTAATTTTTTATTAATATCAATATCAAAATGACCGCATCGTGTAGAAATTCACAATATTTGAACTAAAAAATTATTTTATGATATATCTGTACTAATACTCCAAAGCTAAAGAGGTTGTTTGTTTGAACGCGATAATCTCAGGAACCGCTGGCCCGATTTGAAAAATTCTTTCAGTGTTGGATTGAACATTATAGAGAAAGGCTATATATGTTCTTAAAAAAAAATTGCGATCCTTACTAAAAGTCCATTAATGTAACCCAAAGTGTAAAAATCGAAATACATGACCGAAGCTGCTGGGTGCTAGTAATTGAATAACAACCGAAATATAAGCCTTCCGTTAGAGAAACAAAACAAAAAAAAAAAAATAAATTTATTTAAGAAAATAACCATTTACTTCACAAATATTTGATTTTGAAAGCTCCGTAGCCTAGCTGTCTGATAAATCGACCGCAACGCCACAGTACCGGGTTCGAGTCTCGGTTGCTGCACATTTTCAAATTTGTAATATGTTCTGCCTCTGGTAAGTGCTAGCTGTGGGTAGACGAATGTCAAAATATGTAATTCAAGTACTAAATGTGGTGAAAGGAACTCTTAAAAATATATAAGTTCCATCCAGGTCCATAACTTCCTTAGATAGCATTGAAAATATTTTCTAACAGTAGATGTAACTACAGTTTTATCTTAAGAAAAAGCTTACTTTACTGAAGGTAATATAAAAAAAGGTTTCGTATTTTTATTGGCGTTCCTAGTAACTACTTTCCCCTAATTTTGGTGCTATAAAAGAGGACTACATAATTACGTTTGTCGCAAACAATATAAACCGTTGGACAAGGAGGTAATTATACTATGATCGATAAGCTTTCGGCGCCGGCGGGGCTGACCGAGTGTTCATCGACGTGCATATAGTGTATATTTTTTTTATGTAAGTGAATACTTACGTCCCCATGTGGGGCATATTGCAAATATATTATTATTTTACTAATATTTTTTAAGCATATTATTTATACAAATAAATCTTTAAGTGCTCAAATGGCGGGGTATCTTTGCCTTTAATGAAACACTCCACGTATTCCTCTTTACTAAATGAACTAACTTAACTTACAAATAAAATTATCAAAGATTTCCCATATGATTTTGTATTTAATTCTAAATCTTAGCTTTTAAAGATCTTGGTACAGTGTGCGCTACGAGTTCGCGTAACAAATCTACGCCGTAGCTTAGAATGAAAAGTTGTTTGTAATAAAATTACTTGCAACTCAACATTACTTACTCGGGACCTATCTGTTCAAAATTTTAACATTTTCACCTTTTTTAGTTATTAACTTACGTCCTTAATCAGTATTAAGGACTTAAATTAATACATTATACCAGTGTGTAATCCATCACTACATTCAAAACAATTAATTATTATAATACGCTAAAATGATATTTTAGATAATGTTCTCTACCTTTTTTTATACGATAGGAAGGCAAACGTTCACTTATACTAAGCGATTCTTGTCGCCCATAGACCTTCAAGATCATTAGATCTAGAAAACGTGTTGCCAACCTTAACACCTCCCATATTTACATCATTTGGTATTTTCAGGACATACAAAATATATAACAATATATCTTGTTGTATAGTCCTCTTTAACAAGAGGTCAAAATAAAACACACACTGCTTCATTATTTAAAAAGTAATAATATTAAAAGTATTAGAACACATTTCACTAATATTCTTTTAACGACTTTAGAAAGGGTTCTAGCCAAGAAATATTACTCTAATTTTCTAAATCATAAAAATTTATTATTCCCTCGCGGTTATAGAAAAGGTTCCTTGATAATCACGTTGGGACTTTACTCCGTTTTATGATTTTTTTTCTTTTCATCCGTAATTTTAAAAACGTCTCAGCGGATAGACTTCCAACGTAGTCTTACTTTATTAAGCCTTACCTCCCAATGGGCCGCTGATTACGATCTATAATATATAAATTGGGTGAATAAAACAGTTTAGAACTATTCTTTGTCAACTCAATTTTATGTTTTTTTGTTACGTACAGATAAGTTTTTATTTTCACGGATAATGTTAATGCTAGGTTGTTTCATGCAAGTAATGTTGAGATTTAATAAAAAATTACACAAATTGCAAAAAGTTAATTTTAATGTCTTAAAACATACTCGTATGTATTGTATCTTCTCGTTAAATTAAGAAACGAACCAAGTTTATTTATAACGGTCGCCAATGTATTAATTTATGATCGCTAGTTCATTTAGAAAAATTAAAACATTAAAGTTAATAGACTGCCTTGATTGTTAGTTACAAGTTACTAATTAATGCCAGACTAGTAATATCGTACAGAGAATCAATTAATTGTTTGTTTCAAATATATACATTTGTTAATCGTCTTGTTAATATTATAAACACGAAAAATACTGAATGGAATTTTATAGAAATATAGCTCATACAACAGAATAACATTTAGGATATCAATGCTAATATTATATAGCTAAAGAGTTTGTTTGAACGCGCTAATTTCATTAACCGCTGGTCCGATTTGAAAAATTCTTTCAGTGTTGGATAGTAAATTTATTGAAGAAGGCTATATTATATTTTCAAAAAGAATAGCTAACCTAACCTAACTAAAATTCCAATAATGTAACCGAAGGTATAAAATCGAAAAGAACGCAAGCAAAGTCGCTGGCAGAATTTATAAAGACACTAGCAGACTCGGCCACGCGTTGCTGTGGCTAATGATTTTATTATACCGTTTGTTCTGTCAACACAGCGCTGTCATATGAATACCTACACAATTCAGTCAACAGATATTGCCATCTGTCAGAATCGTTTGGAGCTAAAAAATAATGTTTAGTCTCAAGTAATAGACAAATAATAATTCACAATAAAATTATATTGCCACTATAAATTGAGAAATAGACAATCCTATCTATTAATTTAGACCAAATTGCAAATGGTGTGCAAATTTTATTAAAATTGGCCAAGTCGTTAGTCCATCGCGGGCAAACAACATGACACGTAGTTTACATATATAAATAAAGATATAGTGACACAAATTAAATCGTGGGATAAGTTAAAGACCTATATACAAATAATATAATTAAAATACACACTTTTACAGTTAATAAAACTTGTATCAATTTTTGTGACATCAATACGTCGTCTTACTTGACAAAAAGCTTATAATTTGTCAAGGTAAGTACTAACAACGCAATAAAATACTCCATACTACCAACATTAATGTCAATGAATCTTTATTGAAGATAAGATATAATTCCCCCGGCTCGATTCGAAATTGTAAAATAAAAGTCGGCAATTTCGTTAAACTTTGCGCGGCAATTTGTAACCATTTGATCTGCGTAGTTAACCCTCCCATGCTGAGGGGGATCAACTCAGCAAATAGAATCACGAGTATTTGAAAGCTATTGAAGGGTTAACTCTTGTTCGTATTGATTACACGTAATCGTATATGGCCTGAAATGCCTGTTCAGCTTTCATAATTTTCACATCAATACCCTTGGTTCCGTTTATTAGCAAAACTTATTTCGCAGAAACTCGTACTTCGTTTTCGGCATTCCTACACGAGTGTAAAGTAGTTTATTGCTATGCACCTTACGGAGAACTGACGTAAATCAGATGAAAAAGAAAATCAGGATCATTTAAATAAGAATTCAATATTTAAAAAAATAAAATTATAATTTTTAGATTAGTAGAATAGACTAGAGTTAGTATTCGTGATATTATATATTAGACATTATACACAGTTTAGGTTTCGCTATCATTTATACCGTTACAATTATATTTCGATAACTATTAAATGTAAGAAAATCTCAGCGAAAAACCTAGAGCTATTATTAAGCACTAAATAATAAACGATATAATTTGGCTTCGATAGAAGAAAACGTATTGTCGATACCTTATCGTTGGTAATAGCCTCATTAAAAATAAAACTGACTGTATATTTATACAGACAGTTTTATACCAGCTAGAAATATGTAGCTTTTGTATTTCGAATTCTTGGTTTGTATAAAATAATGATATAAATTACTACTTTTTTGGAAGACAAACGAGCGTCAAGTTCACCTATACTAAGCGATGCCTATCGCCCATGGACTTTCCAAGATCATTTGATCTAGAAAACGCATTGCCAACCTTTTGGGCTTAGCCATATTACATCACGTGCAATTTATAAAGACGTTATGTTGCCGGCCCTATTTATTTTTATTATGAGTATTCGGAAAAAATCGATTTCTTAGTTTTAAGTGTCTGAGTTATGTAACGTTCCCCGAAATAAGACCTCAGGAGTGTAAGACAAAGAAAAGTAAATAAGTCTTATACTAAGAAAAAGTATTTTAATTCAATTTTCGTTCGAAACTTATCCAACCGTATAATAAGGGATGTGAATTGAAAAAAGCATTTATATTGATGGATTCAGAGTAGGGTTGCGAGCATACATTAGGTGAACATATGAAACTTTTTGAGAACATACTTGTAGATTTTTGAATATATATTTTTTTCTCATTTGTAACCAATAAGTGTGTTATCTATTCTATAGTGGAGCATAGGCCAGATATATTTTTAAGATATGTCTGCCTAAAAGCGTGATCTAATTCCTTTTTAAATTTAGATAATAAAATTAAGTGCCAAAAATCCTTTGATAATACAGACAGCTCGGATACACTGTCGTAACGTAAATAATCGTGATTCATATTTGAGAATAAAAGACATAAGTTATTCTGTTCTTTCAATTAAGGCTGGTTTCGCTGGTAACCCTAGCGCCGTATTTTCGGTGTATCGGGAGCTCTCGGGGAAAGTCAGGGGCAAACAAATGAATTGGTCGAGCGGTAACTGCTCAGAGGCACGCAAATTGTATGACATTGAACTGACACTGCGAAGCCATTATCTGACTCAGGCATTTTAGGGTTAAGCCCAAGTTAATTTGGGCGAATGATTTGAGGTTCAGCTCAATTTAAACCACTATTTGATCACAGTACGTTACTTGAACTGGTTTTGATTAGTACTTGCAATGGATAGACCATACTGTACAGGTTACTTACGTGTATATTTGGTTTTACTGACATTCCAAGGTAGATTTATTTATAAATGAAATTATTTTCAAGGTATTATAAAAATATTAGGGAAAGAACTTGCCAGAATAGATTCATTAATTTGGTAGATTACTTATATATAAACTGAAACTTGGCCAAATGCATTTATGTAGTGGTATTGAAAGTTTATGTATCTGAAAATTTTGTAAATCATTATCACTTTATTTTCGAGTGTAACTTTGAAGGTTAGTTTCATTTTTACTGCAAAAACTGAAGCCATTCGTCATACATTACGTCAATTTATAGTAAACTTCATAGATACTGCAAAAAGTTTTCTATAATCTTCTATTGATTGACGTATCTTTTAGTTTAGCCAATTTTGTTTTATCAAAGTTTCGTAATGTGTAATACCAAGGCTTGTTTATGATGGTATTATTTTGTTACATTATTTTTAATCTAAAACTTTTTTGACGATTTCGTAAATCTTCGAAAGTTCTGTATAGAAATAAATGTTGATAAGATTCTATAGTTTTCAAATCATTAAATATCAAAATTTCATTTTTGTCAACTAAGCAAATCAAAATGCCATGATAATTAATACAATTTTATAATTAGGTGTAAAAGTCTAGAAAACGGAAAAAAATCTGTTTGTTTTGTAATTCGAAGTTTTTATTTGAAATCATAAAGTAACAGATACCAGATATGTTAATGCTTAAAACTTTTATCATAACAATTTTGTCATCACGTTGTAAGATTTATTATAAATCTTTCTCCAACAAAACCACGGTATTGTATAATATTACTACCTTTGTGGGTACGTCTGGTAATAGGTTTTGTGGACCTGCCTTTGTAATCGAATCCGTGTCAATTGCTACGTGATCATATAATAGACTTTGTTATATTAGAATACATTTGGGTAGTGACGGGAAATATCGATATTTTCAACGCTTTCTCTTCATGCGAAGTAAGAAATTTTTCTTTGTCGTCGGAAAAGTGTACTTACTTTTTTTATGCAATAGAAAGGCAAAAGTACGTGACCCGGATGGAACTTATAGTTACATACAACTATTATATGTTGTAGGAAATGTAGCTTACGTTACTACCAATAATATTAGTTACCATCCAATAAGAGTTCCGTTAAAAATAGTTCAGCTATTTGGAAGATAGGCCGAAAACAATAGACAGTCGGAATTTTTCTAAAATATATTTATGTTAAAAACAGCCGTTATTTTTATAATTAGAATTCTGCAAACGCTTCAGTTTTATTTATTCTCAAATGAAGTTTTAGTATGCGTATTATTTTTAAATAATTGTCATCTATAGAACAGACATTTTCAGTTGAAATATCTTTTCAATTCTTTAAACTCTCTTTCACAACGTCTTTACTTGAAAATTTTTGAGTCCATTTATATTTTACTTTTGCAGCGAATAAGATCTCAGTGAATATCTTTAAGTTCTCGGCAATTCCATTCTCTGAACACGCTATGTTTATTATGGCGCTTTGTGTATTATATTAGAAAACGTAAAACCTTTTAAAGGAGATTTATAAGAACATTAATATCTGAAGATTTATTTAAGATATTTTAATACAGTTATATTTCTGAACGTTTCATGCAATTGAGAAGATCTAAACATTCATAAAATCAAGGTGTCTGCGTATCAAATTCAAAACAGTATCGTTTTAAAAACAGAACTAATTTTTTTCCCGTTTATTTGTTATTTGATGCAGCTTCTACCCGAAATAGCTAGATATTGATAATACTTTTACTAAAATTGCAAAAACAACGTTTTAAGAATATACATTTTAAACTATCATTTTCATCGAATATTTAACAAAAATACTAAGGTAGAGACAACTAGATTAGAAAAGGAATATTATGTTCATAAAAAGCTACTTAGTACACTAGATAAAGGCCAACAACATATCATTAATCTGTCTGAGACCTTGTTCCATCAATACTTGTGAAAACCAATCATGACATAATAGTTTTGTGTAGGAAAAATAAGTAATATTTCTCATATAGAATTCTAGTTAATAATTAGGCTTACCAGTATCCATTATTTCGGCATTGATACAATAAGAGAGCAATTTATCACAATAATACATACATAAGGCTGAGTTATAATGGTTCTTGAAACGTGTGTTTTTTATAATATTTTTTTCTAGCGAATAACTTGTCATGACATTTGTCCTAGAAGGTATGAGAGTATAGAAGTTAACCTTGTCTTATAAGATCCCTGTGCCCGCTCGACATAGGCGCTGGTTTAAAGGCAAGAGAGTTTACATACAATAGCGAAGGCACTACTCACAAAGCCAACGATATTCAACGTACACAACCTTAGTTTAGAGTTTGGTTATTGTTTCTTACGAACCAATAAACTTTACTAATGCTATTTCATATTAAAGATATTCTTTGACGGTTATAAACTTTGAAACTGTTAGCAATTGCGTGATTTTATTCACAAGTGTTAAATATAGTTGGAAAGGATATTGTTTTTATTGAATATTTTGAAATCTTGTTATATAAGATTACGTAATTTTCAAAAAGGAATCGTATAGTTTTGTGTTCAATTAAAACTTTGCGACTGCGATTGTTTTAAATAATCGCATTTACTTAGTGTTCGTGGAAACTTGCCCTAAGCTGTAATGAGGTCACACTGGGCTAGTGACGTCACTTGCAATATTTGCGAGCTACATGTTTCGATCTATCGAGAAATCTTATTCAGTGATGTAGATTTGTATAAAAATACATTAAATTTCAATATTTATCTTAAGATATTGGTACTTGAGCAATTTATATACATACACGCGCTTGTAAAATATACAAAACTTAGAATTTATTGTCTGGAAAGAACCTCAATAAATGTTCGATTGTGAATTATAGGTAGCAAGTTTACCATATTCATCTAATTTGATTCAGGAGTGTAAGTCCTACAAATAATGTATGTGCTTACGTCAGCACAAGAGTTCTTTAACTATGCATAATATCACTTTGTTTAGGCTGCGTTGTTGTGAAATAAAAAATTTATTCCTGTTACAAAGTTAGTTTTTCGAAAAATACTTCGCGACATACAAATAAAGTAAGCGAAAATAAATAATAGCGTGAGATATTTATGAACTAAACGCGTGGTCACACTGTTTGGCGACGTGCCAGGTGTTTCCAGCAAAATTAATTTAATGTAACACACCCTTAGTGTAAGTGTCTGTAATAAAACTATTCCAAGTTTTTCACTTCACTTTTAATTTATAAGGAAATTTCAGGTTATTTTTAAAGTTATAGCTAACGAATAATTTATTTCACACTAGAAATCTTTTCGTTCAATTTGACTGAATCTTGAAGGTATGTAAAATAAGAAAAGAAATATTCCGAGGTCGAGGTTCTAATCACTTAGAGTTGCCATTTAGATGTACTTCGCCAAATTGAAAGTATTTCTCAATTGTGGCATGTATTTAAATGTTGTAGGTAAATAAATATAAGATAATTTCTGCTAAATTCATCATCTCATGTTCCATAAACATAAAAATGAATAATTGTCTATTCTCTTGCGTTTCTAAACTATTAACTCAATTACGGTGAAAGTTTAATAATTTCTTCTTCTGTTGCTACCAAGGAAAAATAAATATAAAATTACTTAAATTCACGCAAACGAACACTTTGACCTTAAAGATTTGAGAAATAATAACATTTATTATATACATATGTGACTTCTCAATTATTAATATATTTTGTACACGTCTTATATTTGTCAATATGTTCAAAAAATTAGTATATTGTAAAAATCCGGACGTTTAACGACAAAATAGCGTTATGTTCACTTGATGGCAATTGGTTTTAGCTTAATGATATTAAGATTATTATTTTTCAATATTACACAGCCTTTCATTTAAGTTTTAGTACTATGTTTCTTATACTGACACGAAATTAAGTTATATTTATTTACGTCTGATTATACTTACACAAAAAGACAGATTAAAAGCTCTGAAAGTATTTTTAAATTTTTATCACTGTTACAGTCCTGTCAATAATTTTTAAACAAAATAATAGATACTTAGATTTTATTACGATCCTATCAACTATTTTGTACAGTCAAATTGAAATTTCATTTTCTATTCCAAGTAATGTTATTGCCTACGAGAGCGCAAGCTAATTCAATTTCAATTTACAAAATATTTAAATTTTGTTGTATATTCTCAAAA
The DNA here is from genome assembly GCA_025727935.1 of Hebomoia glaucippe. NCBI lineage: Eukaryota > Metazoa > Arthropoda > Insecta > Lepidoptera > Pieridae > Hebomoia > Hebomoia glaucippe. The sequence continues at coordinate 13,366 of JAOSYY010022619.1, forward strand.
TATTAAGTTCTTATCAAAACAATTTTTGTACGTGACTGTACATATTCCTGTTCTATACTTATTTTTGCTTCATATTGAGCTCTTTTTCAGTTATTTTTTTCTATATTAATAGTTTACATTATACTTGTACGAACAAGGGTGTATTGGAAAAAATGACCCATATTTTAACAAAAGGGGCCGTGGGTAGAAATAAAAATAAGGTAACATTACAGATTATTTTTACTAACGCTTGTGACATATTGAATAGGTTAACTATTTATATATAAGAGTCATGCAAGAATTTATTAGCTTTGAACATGCGAAAGAAAAAATATATAAAACGAACTGCATTAATTGTTTATTATTCCTTACAAATGCAGGACTTCGCTGTAGCCATTTAGGTCTATCAGGACAACTTGTGCTTCGAGGTATTTCTTTGTTGACAAAACTATAGACGAAATGTTTAAAAGAAGGCTATGAAATTAATGTACATATGATTTATAGTAAGCCAAAGCCTGCGGGTTTTACTCTAGCTATCAAAGGAATATTATGAAACGACCGAAGATCCACAGTTTCTGATTCCCGTGAATTTCATAGGTTTGGGTGTCACTTAAGTTCAAAAGTTATTTCGACGTCCAACTTATTCTTTATAAAAAAAGCCTTGTACAGTAATGCAAAACTTAAGATTTAGTTTATTAGATCATATCTGTATACGTCTAGACACAGTAAGTCATGCGCAAACAGCTTTTGAAGGTTGTTTATATTTAAATATATCGTATATGTCTGTTATAAAATGGCTTAGACGTTTTATATACATAAAGCGACAAAATCATTTCACTGTATTCTAATGCCATCCGCCAAAAAATATATAAAAAGACTTAAAATATTCTTTTAAAAATTATAAGAATTTTAAACAAGTTTGTGAGTCTAATTGTAGCTATATCTTGCGTTATTCTGATAGGTCAATGGATCTCTATGAACATCTTACATATAATAAATAAAATAAATTATTCGTAGGTCATTTACGACCGATAAGCGTGTTAGATAAATCGTTTGCAAATGAAAAGTTCATGAAATGCAGTAATGCGAGTTTCGACTTCAGTCTGAATTTCAAAATACTTGGAGTAAAATAAAATATTGACAACGCATTGTATAATTAATGCCATATGTCAACAATTCTTTAAAATGTAGATAAAATTAGAGCGTCTAAGACTAATCATCTGAAAATTGATGGAAAATCCAAAGCACCTCGTTATTGAAGCATAAATTGAAATTCCCGATTTAATAGGCAATAAATATATTCCCAAGTACATTATTATCGCTTTCGACAGACTTAAGTACCGCTTTGTCGTTGTTATGAATATAAAACAATGACGTAACGGGAAACCTTGTGTAAATTGGCTGATAACGGTTATTTTGGTAACATTCGTTGTTAAACGTCGTAAATACCATTTGGTTGTACCATACTTTTACAGTGGTAAAGTATAGTTGAGTAGTATTGTTGACCAATTAAATTTAAAAAACGGAACAGCTCTTTACGGTATTTTCTTTTAACAGGTAACAGTTTTCCACACAAGAAAAAGCACCTATGCAGGTAAGCTTAAAGCAGAAAGTATTTTTCATCACATTTAGGTTAGAAATTTTTGTGTTCGTTTGTCCTGCCGTTTCCAATAAATAATATTATACAACTCATTTTATTCGATATCTCTTAAATATTACTTATAAAAGGTGTTTTTATGACAATTATGGATTGTCATTGTCATTTGTTATTGAACATATGACATTTTCCTGTCTTTCATAAACAGTAACAATAAGAACGTAATTTAATCCAGAATTGCAATTAATCCGTTTTTAATGAATTCGGTTCATCGGCAAAACCGAGTGCTGTAATTGGTATGCAAAATGCAATTTGGCTAGTGTACATAACCAAACATAACTATGCGAAATACGGCCATTAAATGGTCATTTCGGTGACAAATCGCTTTAAGAACCGCTTGTGGCGTCACTATTGGATGTTTTTAATATATGGACAAATAAAATATAACATTTGCTTATTTTATTTGTTAGAAAATTGATTTACGTATCTTAAATCGTATTAAAATGAGAGAAGCAACAAAAAAGGTTTTGGTTTTATACGGTTTTTTAATACTGCAAGAATATCGTAGATGTATTATTCTAATATATAATCTGTAATCATACTCAATGAGAATAATAATTACAGTCCCATTTTAATATTTTTTTTTAGGTGATAGAAAGGCAAACGAGCATACCGTTCACTTATATTAAGCGATTTCTGTGGTCCATGGACACTTCCAAGATCATTTCATCTTAGAAGACGTGTTGCTAACCTTAAGGGCTTGTTTTATTTTTATTTCCAGTATTCGGAAATTCATAGACTGAGATCGAAACGCGCGTAGCACTTCACGACTTTTCCATCTATGAAAGGAGATTATTGCTACCCTTCGCAGTTTCGACCACTTAGTATTGTTTTTTTATAATTGTGATTATCGTAAAGATCTGTTTCATGCTTATATTTTCTCGTCAGAATTATGTTTTCCTCAGTTATTTGTATGTTTATCCATTACAAACGAATATACACAAAGCTAAATCCTTTTAATCTTAAGACAGAAGTTCAGATTTCGTATATATTTTTTGTCAAATGTATTTTTCTCTAACTACCCTCACAGTACTAGGCCTGATTCATCGAATACCTTTATCGGAAGTCGTAAATAAATAACTGTATATTTGAGAATTCACAGATATCGCTATCAATGAAGCTCTACTTCCCGAATCTATTCAGCGTACAGCACGTTCCTCCAATATGAATATAAATGGATCCCGAAATTTGTTTGTCGATGCATTCTATAGCTTTCTATATAATAGTGAATAAGTTATAATAGATAACATATACGGTACCCCATAATCAACTAAGTAAGTTTAAAAAATACTTGAGCCAAAGGCAATTTTTAAGTATCCTACAAATAAAGTTTTTATTTAAATACTAGCTGACCCCGCAAACGTCGTTTTGCCACATAATAATAGGGGTTGACTGTAGAGGGGTGAAA
>JAOSYY010022658.1:0-16379 GCA_025727935.1 Hebomoia glaucippe
GTGAACATGTTTAAACTAGTCGCAACATGTTACAAGGGTTGGGACGCAACCCATACAATAATGCCCATTGTCCTTTGTATTTCCTTTTTTATTATAATAAGTATAAAAGATTCTGGCTGCATTTTATTACTCTTAAAACACATAAAATTATTATCACAGTTAAATACTTTGGAAATACAATATTTCTTTTTTTTATGCAATAGGAAAGCATTGCATAAAAAAAACATCGCCCATGGACAACTCCAAAGTCAATAAATCTAGAAGACGCGTTGCCAACCTTAAGACCTTATTTTTATTTCGAATATTCGGAAATCCATAGACTGAAATCAAAACGCACATAGCTCGACTTTTCCACCTATGAACGGTGGTACGTGACGCGGATGGAACTTATAATTTACTAGTAGTCCCTCTCATCATATTTAATACTCGAAATGCCTGTTTTTTTGACACTCGTTCGGAGCCACAGGCAGCCCGTACCCGAGATAGAACACAAATTATATATTTTTAAATGCAACTGCGCTCCAATCGGGATTAGAACCCCGTGCTCTCGTGTCACGGTTGATTTACCCAAACGTAAGGCTAAAGAGCCCTCAATATATCCAGACAACGTATCAGCTACTCTTTTTTTTTTGGAAAGACGTTCGCGTTTTTAGCCAGGTGGCTATGAAAACTAACCTGATGTTTTGGGCGAGCGCCGCAGCGCTCGCCATGTGCCTGCGGCTAGACCAAGGGTGCCCCGCGGGGGGCATCGGCCTCGGCTTGGGCTGCTGCAGCTTGGGAGGGCGCTTGAAGAGCGGGACGGATGCTCACCCGAGTGAGCGGTACACGGAACAAGGGACCTCGCCTCCGCCGGCGGAGGCGGTTACGATTACGTGTGTTGTCGGGGTAGCTTAGGACGCTACGCGGCCTCCTCCAGCGGGGGTTCGCGGACGCGGCGTGGTCGGCGGCCCGGGCCACCAAGCGGTTCGGATGCAATGCCGCTTTTTTAAAGTAGCGTTCGGACGCTGCTTTAAAGTATTGACTTAAGGTCGGGAGCTCGAAATCGACATGCAAGTTGTCGTTTCGTACGCACCAGATTGCTCCAGTAGCGGTTCGAGTGAACCGATTCTGAAGCACCTGGAGCCTGTGGAGTGTACTTGTGTAGACGTGTACGAACACGACACTGGAGTATGTGAGTATTGGGCGAATGCAGACTTTGTATAGTGTGACTTTGTGTTTTAGTGATAGTTTAATGCGCGTGCAGATCATGGGGTAGAGCCTGCTCATAACGAAGCAGGCTTTCTTGCGGACGTTCGTAACGTGTTGACTAAATGACAACTGACTATCAAGGGTGACTCCGAGATATTTGGCAGAGCGTTGCCAGGGGATATATTTTTCAAGACTTTTCCATGTATGAATGGTGACACATGACTTAGACGGCACTTATAATTCAAGTATCTGTTTTTATTTTGTATTATAAAAATATCAAAATAATATTTTTTTTCTCAACATGTAAGAAAGTATAAACAACACTTATAAAAAATCTACTAAACTAAACTGTCCATATAACCTGAAACGGTTGAATCAATTTTAAGAGGCCTTAAACTGGAGGTTAGCCGACTTTAGGACTTACATACATACTTATTATATATATAAAATCTCCGCGGGGTATACCAGCGTCGTCGTTAATATAATTTATTCATCACCAAATGAAGGGTGATCTGTTGGCCGTAAGTGGGATAACAGAAAGTACAACCTTTTGTACATGGCTGAAGTGCACTCTTCTTACACGTGTTTATTATTCTAGGTCTATAGCCAGTCTGATATGAATGTATTTCATATGTAAGAGTTGCATTAACTGGAACCATTTTTGTTGTTCTTCTCAGACTTAGCTGGAGATATAGAAGATTCAGTCAGTAATGGTGGTGATATCATTTCTGTAAAAACGTAAATATATAAGGTAAATTATCAAAATTCGAAAACCTTGACTACTGCTGAAAATAAATGCATTATTGAGTCTTTAAAAACAATATGATTGATTTATAAAGATTATCAAAAGTTATTTTTTATTAATATTTGTTTATAGAATACACTATACAGTAATAAGCTGCCTTTAAGATAAAGAAAAATATAATCACCCTCAGATTCACTATAACTAGACGACTTCTTGTTGTTACTTTTCCTAAAAAAATAAAGTTTATAATATTATCATAGAAACATAGCATGAATGATTTCTAGTGTTTACTACTAGGATTACATTCCTAAGATTAATCCATTATATTTCCATTAATTTATTACAAATCAAAAGTACTATTGATGAAATGAAAATAAAAAGACATTGTTTAAACTTCTACTATATGAAGGCTACAATAATACTTCCAGTGGATAACTATAAATATACCTTTCATCTACTTCCTTTAGTAAGTGTTGAGTGCGAGTCCAAATATCCTCTTTTATTTTTTGTTGGGTTTTATTTCGCTCTAAATACATCTCATAATAATGAGTAGCAACTGGTGATGGCACATAAATTTGACTATTTATTGTACTTTCAGTGGTTTCCGCTTCATTTGATGCTTCAGAAGACTTTTCTTTACTTTCTAAGTATGCTTTCTTCTTAAACATATTAGTTGCTCCTAAACCACTATGCAAGGCATCAAACCACTGACTTGCCTTATTTTCTTTGTTCACTTCTTCTACATGTTCAAACCTTTCATTTAATTTGTTACACTTTGAAGGTAGTATGTATTTTTTTGGTTTTGTTGCTGAATCATTATCTCCTGATCTTAAAAGTAGAGATTCCATTGCAGCATTTCTATTTTTTGTCTTTTTAGTCACATGTTGTCTATTATTCTGTTCTTTTATTATTGATGAAACTTGATTCTCTGGCAGTGTTGGAGTGTTCTGTCTGCTGTTTTTAACAACACTAACATAACAGTCATTTTTAATTACATTACTCACATCTGTTTCTCTCACCTTAAATAGAATATACATTTACTTTATTAATAAATGTCTCATTTCTAAATAAAATATAAACATAATACATGAATGAAAATGTTTATCTAAATATACCAAACAAATTCTTTCTAATTAATTGAAAAATATTGTCATTACTCATTTAGTTACTTAATTTATTAATTGTTAAAGTATTAAAGAAACCCCATTTCATAAATCAACAATAATGTTACCATTGCTAACATCTCCTGTATTGCATCAAAATCAGGGTCAATACTTATATTTAGTGTAGAATATCCCGCACTGTATAATTCCTCTTCAGATTCTGTAAATAAAAAAATTTGATTATAGATTGAGTACCAAATAATTTCTGATAACAGCATTATGTCTTAGTGTTGCTCTGAAACTACTTGATAATTTTCAAATGTAATTGAAATATGATTAATCTTGCAATGCATGATCTAATTTTTCAACTAGTTTTTCATGCATATGCAATTAATTTAAACGAGATCCATGTTTATAAACAAATTCTTTTGTGAAGGTACTAGAAGTCAATAAAATATTAAAGACAATCTCTTGAGTTTTAAAAAGTCCTGAGAACACATTTCAAATAACTAAAATTCTATTGAAAATGAGACCCTATATGAAATTAACGACATTGTCATTTAAAAATGTTTTGGTTACAACATATGTTGGTTTGTATTTGCAAGTCATTACAAAACTGCTTACCTCGTTCATATATTTCCCTCGGCGGTCTCACATTAAAAGGCAGAAGCCGTTCGATATCAACTGGTATCTGCCCTTGAGCCTGGGCTAGATCACGGATAATAGCGCTTTTGTTTGTCCAGCCAGCCATTATTATATGTTTATTAAATCATGAACGAGAAACTAAGGCGGCAAAATGGTAACGTTTGGAGAGCTAGATTGCCCACAACTAAAAAAGAAAAGTAATCCAATTATAACAATATGTACCACGGGTTTAAATATATGTTTGTTACTCTTTACACTATATACTTAATTGGGTTTGTTATCTTGGCCATTGCTTCATGGCTCAGACATAAAAACTTAAAGAAGTGACCTTGTGGTAATAAATTTATATGAAATACTTACAATAGAAACTGTACAAAATGATGAAATTACTTTCAAAAACATTAAATGTTATCAAGAATTAAAATAAAAACAATAAAGACACTAACAACTTACCCTAGACGTAACAATTCAACAATGAAATTGAAATTGAAATAAAAGTACACAGTACATACGTGATAAACTGAGAAGTCAGCTTTCAGATTAATAGACTGTAACCTGTGTTAACTAAGGATGAGACGTATTTACTATACCAGGTTTCAATACCAGGGCTTTGCTTCGAAGTAGGGCGCCCTGTTCCGAGCGTAAAATACAAGTATTTAAGTATTGGTTAAGCACACAGAAACGTGTGGTTGTAATATATAAATACGGATTATAATCGTACTTTTTCTAAAGACAGCCCTTAAAAGTATTTTTATGTGATTCCAATAGTACTTTTGATCCTCGTAAGCCTGTACCTGCTTCAAATGCATAATAAAGTCATCTGTATTGTAATTTAACTTAAAAGTATTTTTTTGTAAATTCGATAGTAGTTCGTGGGTGTAAGTAAAAACGGGACATTTCCCAATGAAAGTATTTATCGTGTTAAAGAATTTGGAACAAACTTCGATTGCGAAATACTTTAAAGTATTAAAATGTCTGGTATTCGGCCCTAGTATTTTTACGTACTCGTACTTGAAAGCCCTGGTATTGATATTTATTACGTATGTCTCATCTCTAGACTGTTAACTGAGTAAATATTTATGTAAGTAGATGAATGAATGAGAAGAAGACTAAAGGAAGAGACTTATCGCAGGTACACACCCCGCACACCTCCATATTAACGCCTCTAAGTATAAATTATATTTGTATAAATATTATAGTAATAATAAGGTGAAAATTAAAAAATTTAAACTTTATATTACATGTCATTAAAGAATATAATATGTAAGAAGTTCAATTATTTGTTATTGTTTCCTATATTATGCGTATTATATAAATTATATGGTATTTTGTATCTTTTCTCATTTATTTCTTTAAATATATATCACCACTGCACTATAATATTAGAGTGAGTGTAGACACTGCTCTGCTTATAGAATGCGTTTGATTCTGTGGAATCTGTGATTCTATGGTTTCTTTGTCAATCTCTCGATGTAATATTGTAAAGTGTAAACACATGAAGTCATGAACACACTTTAATAAGTTAATGGTTAGTATTATATTAATACAAATTATGATTATTATAGGTACGGCTTTATGAGCATTATTCAACATGAATTATGAAAACTAGCTATACTTATTTATTTAAATACGCATAACATCCTTAAGGAGAAATATTTTTATGTAAGATCGATTTCAAAGAATTGTTTTAAATTAGTTTAAGAACACCGAACAATCCTGTCGAATTATTACGATGAGTGACGATAAACCTGACGAAATCTCTCAAAGTGATTCCCAGGCAGACACATTCAAAGAAGATAACAAAGAAATCGGTGACAGTGTCAAAACTGATAAAGTAAAAGGTGCGCATTTTCTGTAATATAAGAATGATTGATTGAGTTATTTAAATAATTTCATAACTTTATTATTCTAATAACAGTAAAATATCATGAAACCCTATAAGTATTAGGTCGTTTTTAAAATCATTAAACAAAGTACCTAATTTCTACGTAAATCATACATTATGGCATTTATTTAATTAAGAACATATAACAAATATTTAAGCAATGTCATATATTGTTCTAACTTTACTTAAAACACTGAGGATGTTTAAAATTTTAATATAATAATGTTCAACAGTGGATATATTATTAAAAGCAACTGGTAATGCTCCAATAATGAAAAAAAAGAAATGGGCTGTAGATGCAGAAAAACCAATTGGTTGGATCATGGAATTTGTTAAGAAGTATTTAAAGTTGGATCCGGATGAAAAGCTCGTAAGTTATTTAGAAATATATTATATGTTTTTGGTAAGAAAAAAGTAAAGTAGTAAGGTAAAACAATATTTCAGTTCAAGAGGGTTTCATCACTGATAAATAGAAAAAAAAATGTTCAATGGAAAAAATAAAGAAAAATATGTTTAAAAAGGAAAAATATATATTTTTCTTTTATATATATATATATGTCCAAATAAATGTACATATTTCATATTGATATTACTTATTTTTCAGTTCCTCTATGTCAATCAAACTTTTGCCCCATCACCAGATCAAATAATAAAGAACTTGTATGAGTGTTTTGGAACAGATGGTAAATTAGTTTTACATTATTGTAAGAGTCAAGCTTGGGGGTGAATAGATAAAATGTTTATTCCTCTAAAACTTATCACATAGTAAAAGCTTTAATGATCACACCTGCTTCTCTTAAGAACTTATTGCACCTTTACATAATTGGGTGAATTTGGACAGGCCTGTAAGTATGACTTATGTTGCAAGCAAACAACCAAGTACATATTTGCTTCCTCATAGTCTTAACTAGCATAGAATTTTGGTTCTAGGAATAATAATTTCCAATATCAAAATTCTGTCACAAAGCATTCATTTTGGTAGATATATTATATAAGTTACAACTAAATACCATGTTGGATTTTGTAACTAAGGTATCACCTATGAAATTGCCTCATGTTCATCTATTAATATTTAGTATAAAATGTGCTATATAGTGATCATGTTATTTATAATGTTTTTTAGTTTCTCAAAAAATTTACATATGATAGGGGCAGAATAAAAAATATATGTAAAAATTGAGCATTTTGTACTGGCCATCAGGTATATGGTATAGTAAAATTAAACTGTAAATATTTTCTGTATGGTATATATAATAAATAGTTAAGTACAAAAGCAGTCTTTCAATTTCTTCTCATCACTTTTTATCTCCACTTCCACTGACAAATTCTTTACTGGTCGTTCGAGTTGGTAAGTTATCTGAAAGTAAATTACATGGTTGTAAAATATTGTTTTTCTATTGTTATTTCTTTACTAGACATTGAGAAAGTCAGTAAATTGATTTTATTTGTGGAGTATGACGAAGGCATCTTTATACATAAGCAGATAAATGAACCTATTGTGCTGCAATGAGTTTTATAAATTACAAGGTACTAAAATCTCAACAATAACCTGGAGGTCTACAACACTTCGTCCCAGCCTTGCTTCCGCTCTTGTCACTTTTGTTAGAGGGATTTGAACGCACCGTATCGCATGGGCAACATGAATGAACGCTACTACGCGTTGTGTCCATTGCATCGATCTTCTCAACCTGATGACATAAATTGTTAGTTTCATTGATCTAGCAGCTACATATGATACATATCGAAGTTGGATTATACCAAAATAATATATTAACCTATATGTATAGATCTATAGAAAATTCAAGTATCTATTACTAATATCGAAATAAGTTTATTCTGGAAGCATATCTCACAAATGCAAAATATAAAAATTTTCTAGCGTGTATTTGCTCCGGTAAATCTAGTTAGTAGCTGAATTGATATTGAAAGGAGTCTTACCGGTAAACAACCAACGTCGTAACGTAACTTATGTTTCATTTATTATAAAATTACATTTAAAAATAGTAGACTAATATGAAATTTATGCGGGCAAAAGCCACAGCTCGAATATAAACCCTTTTCATTAACATGTCAGTTTGGAAAATTGTCACCTTAGAAGGTGCAGCAGGTAATTTATGCGGGCGATCACCAGATGCCTTCTGTGCTGGTTTCTCTTCGAGAGGAAGCCTCAATTCTTCCTCCATCGTCTTAGGAGTTCCTGATATGCTCTTTCTCCCAGATGGAGGCTTCACGCCGTGAGTGTATTGCTGAAATTAAATAACATTGTCATTGATCGCATCCGCGTTTAGTTAGTAAAAAAACTGTTTTCTTTATGCTCAAGATAGCCCGTACTTAGAGAAAAATAGGAAAAATCTGCACTTTCACCATCGCCCAACACCATCAAATTCACTACCTAAAGATATTTTATATGTATCTTTTAAACATCATGTAAACGTTACCTCGGGCATCTTCCATATGATAATGCTGCCAGCCGCGCAACAGCTAACGATATAGTTAGCGTCGGGGCTGAAACGGCAGCAAGTCACCGCCCCTGCGTGCCCCAATCCGGTATGGGTATAGATACCCTCTTGATACTTCCATAGCTGTTGTGGAAATAATGTAATATGTATATTTCAGCTCACTACCATAAAAGGAATATTACATATTCTTATGGTGAATAGGCACCTCATTGACGGTTGTTTCTTACCATCAGGTGGGATCATGCTCAAACAGACTTATTTTGTGTAAAAAGATTTTATACTTATAAATTATAATTTCAACTTCTATTACTTTACAGCAATATGTAAAATTTTTGAAACATTATATATACCTATTCAATTTCAGTACTCAATAAATTCAATGCTTGATGTGGTTGGACTCGAGTAAATAAATTTTAAAATCTGTTTATTTACAACTTACTAATAAATTATAATTATTATTTACTTAAAAATAAGTAGCAACGGCGTGCTGTATATTTAATAAATAAATTAACAATATAATATAATAAATATAATAAATATAATAAATAAATAAAATAAGTAAAAAAAAAATAAAAGACTAATAAAAAATTAAAAAGATTTTAAAGCCTGGTATAATGTGTTTTTATAAATCTATAAGTATGTAAAGAATTAAATTCGCTCAGTTATCTTAAGCTTTTAAAAATGTTTACAATTGTACGAACATAAAAAGCTGTCGTAGATTTAAAAAAAAAATTGGTCAGAACAATCGCATAAGGATTTCGAAGAAAATAATTGTAATTTAACAAATGCAGGGTCCCGCGCCCCAGCTGCAGCGATGAAACACATGCTCAAGAATTCTGCTTATTGGGAAAAACAATAGATTACGGTACATTGCGCGCTATTACTATTTTGTTACGGAAACTGGTACTTTAACAAAATAAACAGTGTTGCCTTGGTCCGAGTATATCTTTTCTTCCACCTCCTTCGCAAACGGCTACAAACCACTACCTTCACGCTGCCCATTCTATTTTTATACACATTGAATCACACATCACAAAAATAATGTTTCCCGTTTGTTCATTCTGTGGCTAAAGTGAACAACCAATTTTTATAAAGATTTTGGTAATTGAGGGTGGAAGTGGGACACTAACCTTCACCATCTGATCGTTACCGCCAGTAACAAACAGTTCACCGTTCTGTGTAATATGTAGGCCATTAACAGCTCCCACTTTACTTGCTTCCAACTGAAATTACAAATTTGTATTAAAATATTACACTATTTTTAGACCCGATGATGAAAAATAAAAATTGTATAAGTTACTCTTTATAATATTATGCGTGAAATTTCTTCTAAAACATATGGTTAAAAGATTGTATGTATACTTTCAAATGAAAGCTGCAATTTTCAAAACATCCGTCTTCGATAAATTAACATTGATTAAAAAGTTATCATACTTCCTTGTCGAATAATATTGAGTATTTTTATATTATATTAATAACACGTAATATGAATGTTTTGGTCCAAGAGACCTTTATGATCCACCTTTTTTGGCGAAGTAAAATAATGTTTGCAAAGCAATCGTGACCCAAACTGCAGAGTCAGGTATCGTTTATAACTGTATTAAGAGCATACAGAGAGAAACTTATTACAAGTTTTATAAAATAAAGGTCTAATCGTAGCAGGCTTTTGCCCTTTTTGTGAAGACAATATGACATTTACTTCTCTGGCAAGGTTTCCACTGCCTGTCTCCCAGTAGGCCACTCGGCGATCTGTACCTCCAGTTAGCAACTGACAACCCAATGGTTCGAAGCAAACACACATAAACAAGGTATTCGCATACATAACTTGGCGCCGACAGAGAGAGCTGAGAAAGTAACATCATTAATATATTCGGAAATGTATAAGTCTATTTATAAGTCTGTGTATCTAAGAGTCAGAGTATGTGTGTCTAAGAGTAGAAATGTCGTGAGTAAATTTCTATATGTATAAAAACATCAATATAAAAATATTATTTACTGCATGAAATGCCTTATAATATTATTCACTGAAAAACATATTCGAAGAATTTATGAAACGTCTCATTAACATAAAGTGGCGATTCCTTGTAGTCATACGTCACTGAATGACATACACTTAAATAATATTTTCAGTGTGTAATAAACTATTTACTTATAAAAAGCCGGAACAAACAGATAGCCAAACATTTTATAGTTTTTAATAAGAACCTTATATTCATGCAAGTATCAAGTAGGAAAATACTTATTTTTAAATTACACATATACACGTTAAATTTATTTATGTGTATAGATAAGATATCTATTATAATTACAACACTTCGGTATGGTATTGAAAGATTTTCATACACGAGATCCCATATGATGCATGATCCATCTGTACCAGCGCTTACAGCTTCCATGTCGTTGGGAGACACTTGTATGGCTGATACAGGGCTCTTGTGCTCTTTCAGTACTTTTTTCAAAGTTTGAGATTCCGGTTTTATGTCCCATACTCGAACCTGCATGTAAACCAAAACACAAGAATGAATTTTGTAACGCTTAAATTCCTGAACGAATTTTGGTAAACTTTTCGTAGATGTATATTCCTAAAACACGATTTATAACCAAAGTAACAAAAGTTGTTTGCAAGAGAATACCAATACTAAAGTTAAAAATATATTTTGATATATGAATGATATCATTTGAAGAAAGTATTATACTTCCTTCAAATCGTAGCCTTGTGCTGAACTGTCGATTTTTTTTTTATTATTGTGGCAAATTTAAAAAATTATCTACATACTTGTCCTTCACAACCTCCAGATATGAGGGTTCTGCCGTCATGTGTCATGTCGAGCGCTGAAGTACCTTTGTTGTGAGTATTGAAAATGCAGTAAATCAGTCTTCCAGTAAGCGGGGTAAAAGCGCGGATATTACCATCATTCCAACCTACATGTAATAAAAATGTAGTAACTTCCACCACAAAAAATATACCTAAGCACTATCTCTAGTCAGCTTTCCATCGAGGACGCATCAAAATCAACGCCTTTCTTTTAGGAACTCAATGTTACAGACACAGAATTCCACCCTAGACGAAAGATCGTCTCGAAAGTTAAAAGCTGTTTAATATAATTTGCCATATAGAAGGGATTTATGGTGGCAACATACCGCAATCGTACCTACCTCTTAATACATAAGTAACTAATGCATTTAAGTAAATCCAAGTTTTATTAAGATTTAGTTTACAAGACGTCCTTAAATATTATTCTATAAATAATCGTGTCACAGTCAAATTGTCTTGACAGCAAATTCATCAATTAAAGTTAGCAATCTATTTTTAACGGTTTATTTTCATATGCCTCAAGAAATTTGCTTTTATTTCTTTAAAATATAATATAATAGAAATCTAACTGATTGCCGTCTCGACTTTTAAGATATTTGAGAAAAGCTAATATTGGGGGATTTTATTAGGTTATGAACGTAATAGAAAAGAAAACAACGATTTTTAGTTGTCTGTGGGACTGGGTTTATTAATTTGTATTCTCTAATGTCAGAAACGGTTTAAGAGAATTGAATGCGGTTTTCACTATTTCATAGCAGTGAGGCTAACGAGTAACGACGACTTGACTCGGTTGACTAGTGAAGGTAAATTTCACTCGCATTTACAGTTTGTGTTATTTCAAATTCAATGGATTTTATCAATATCGAGTAGAAATAAAAATATAGCGATTTATAGAATTGCGCTTTCAGTTGTATTTACTTATGTCAATAAATTATAATAATTATATATGATTTAAAAATAGCCACTCAGACAGCGACAATACCCCACGCTAACCTACAAGTAGGATAGTGAACGATCATCGAAAGCTTACAACCAGACAGTTGTAGCCAACCTCACGCTCAGGGTACCGCGCCACGTCTCCTCATCATGGCTGACAGTGTCCCACGTATTGTGAGAAGTTTTGTGAAGAGCTTACTATAGAAATGATCCTATGAAGTAAGGTCTTAATATTTCAGCGGTTCTCAAATGTTTTATATATAAAGAAGAAAACTTTGTAAGCGCGTTGCTGAAATTATTAATATTATAGTAGTGACATCTAGGTGTTCAGCTGTGCACTATCCCAGTAAATCACACTTATGTAATTAAATTTATACGACACCGGTATAACAGTGAAGTTCTTTTGAATAAAAGCGCCATCTAGCGAAACTATTTAAAAACTGTTATTTTAAGGATATTGATATTTAACAACAAGTAGGTGCAACTTATTATATTATTTGTTCCTATCTTAAAATACAGTCTATCATTGTTTAGTATATTAAGAAAAAGTGATTTTATTTGCTAAGATACATATATCATTTTGAGAAATATGTGGTCTTATAGGTATCTATGGCTGCAAAAGCTAACAGCTGTCATAAAAGCTGATGTCAAATCGTATAATTATCTTCGACATTAGATTGTAACCATATGATTTTATTTACAAAGGATTTTTCAAGTAATATCATTTATTAATTATGTAACGTTTCATATTTCTTAATATGGGCAATGCGGTTTTTATAAATGTAAAGGTCAATAGATTTGTGAAATCAGGATTTTACAAAAATGATGGTGACATTAGCTTTCTATAAACTATCATATAAAATCATTTTCATTAATCCAGGACTATAGTCTACAATTTTTGTATTTGCAATGCACACACCTGAAACAATTGACTTTCCGTCACTAGAGAAAAGAACGGAAGAGCAAATAAAGTTGGGCACCACAACACGTAACAACTCCTGCGCAGTTTTTACGCACCAAACACGTACGTCTCCCGCGCCGGCAGTTGCGAAAACGCCCGACATTCCCCTAAAAATAATTATATAATATTATTAGTATTAAATGGTAAAAGAATAAAATCTTGGGGAAATAAATCAAAATTTAAGTGTAACAAACATAATAATAATATGTTTGTCCTATGCCCCTGTATGCCCATGTAAGGAACTTTCGTTTTTTATTGACCATTTCATTTTATTGAAACACTTTTCTTAATAAATATTTTCTATTTGATAAAAGTTACATAATCTTTTGTTAGTAAAAAGCTCAAAAGTATGTTACTAGTAATTTATGAGCTTAGCTTTATAATCCTTACTATACAGGGTGTTTGGGGACTGCTCCCGAAAACGAAGACGGGTGATAGTGCTAATGACACCTTTGATGAAGGGTCGGAAAAAAATCGATCCTGACTAAAAAATACATATTTTTAACATTTTTTATTAGCATTATTTACGCTCCATCTTGTAAGTACTAAATAAAACGATAGTTTGATAAAAAATATATTACTTTATTAAAAAAAAAGAACCAGCAACGAAGCATGATAAGAAAAACAGCTGGACTAACATGATGAAACGAAATAAGGCAAATAAAACTTTTTCAAAATATGATTTTTTTTAGTCAGGATCGAATTTTATTCCGTCCATTCATCAAAGATGTCATTAGTTCTATCATCTGTCTTCTATTTTGGGAACAGTCCCCAAACAACCTGCATAGTACAAACCAATTTTGGAAGTCAAAATTATTTTTTTTAATGTCACATTGGAATGCATGATTACTTTACTATGTGTGCAGCTCGGTTAATATTATTATTTGCTAAACGGTATTTATCAATATGTGCTACATTACTAGCGTTCTTCAGTGGTTTCATCCCCCTACATTTTTTTAAAGCTTCTTTAGAGTCATTCATGTTGATAAAATAATGTAACCTTAATTACTCCATATAACATTACCTATTTGCCTGTGCGTTTCCTGGAAATCGGCCTAGCCATTCCGAGTTTACTCGGAACAAACAGACTGACATAAGTTTTATAAATTATGTTTCTGTTATATATCTCTTATATGAATAAAGTTGACGGTAAAATAATACCATATGTTACACGTTATAATATAAGCTTTTTGCTAAACAAAGTCCCGTTAAATTCAGTTATGCCACTTCAGAGATTACTGAAACAAACATACTAAAACCGCCTAAAATATCATAAGCATTAAGAAAACAATGGTATTTCGATATTACAAACTGTCATATTTCTATAGTATGTATATGTGTAGATTTATACCTTGGGAAAGCGATATCATTGATAGCGCAGCGCGGGCACGTGACCACTAGGGTCGGTTCGAAAGTATGCACATTAATAGCATATATCTCACTGGTCCTTGTACCCACCAGCAGCAGACGTTTGTCACCGCGCAACTGAGGAGTCTCCATCATCTCCAAGGATGTTATACTTCCATGCAGTTTTATTGATTTTAACTGAAATTTTTTGATTTTAGATTTCCAGACACAATTAAGATTCTTGTCTTTGATTCATGTAAAAAAAAGAGATTGAATAATGAATACTGATGTATAATAATGTATCGTCTTCCATATACTATATATGATTTACTTTGATTTTGTAGTAAAAGACTCAAAAATGTAATTATTGCTTTTCGTTAATTACAAGTAAATGGTTTAATGCGTTAAAAAGATTTTAATGAGGTTTTAGTAATGTACATATCTTACAGCTTTATAGTAAGGTTTGTTTGGGTCTATAATCTTTCCTTTGGGGAAATTTCCCTTCCAGTTTATTTCATCTAAAATATCAATAGTCCCGTCACCAGCACCAACTATCAGACATCCATCATCCATTATCATTATAGTTTCTATACCTAAACCAAAATTATTGAAGAGTTGAACAATTTGTAATGCTACAGTTAAATAAACATAAACAGAACAAGATCGACCGCAAGAAGAAGAGGAGTAAAGAACGTTTTAAACAAATAAATAGCAATAAATTCCACAGGCAAAAGTTTAGATCAAATTATAAACATTAAAAGTAAATTAAATAAAAAAATAAACATTCAAACAAAGTGTTTAAACTTATAAAATCTTTAGAATGTAAACTTTCTTATTTTCAGAAAGAATTCTTATTTTAAGAGTCAACTCATTATAGTTAATAAATCTTGGTAAACACTTCAGTAATTATAATTAAATAACCCGACATACCAAGACTATAGCATAGCGATTCAGGACGTTTTCCTTTCTTCCACGGTCCGCACTTGGCCAAACAGCCAAGGAGCGAAGGCTTACAATGAGAGACATCTACCATCGGATCCGAAGGGTAGTTGATGGAAAACTTTATCATATCACCCGATCTTAAATATAAACACAATATTATCACAGATAGTTTTAAGTTAAGCACATCATTTTATTGACTGTTAGTAGACGGATTCTTCAAAATCCTTAGGGTTCTATAAGAATTTACTATTTATAAAATATTGTTAAGATGAACTCACGTAGTACCAGCCATCCCATAAGAGTCATCTTGACTGACAGCAATACAGCGCACACTCCTACGCAATTTACCCAGAGATACATCTACAACATCTAAATTCTTGCTCGCCGCACGAATATTCCAAACACGAAGGTTCGCTGTACAAAGGCGAAGCAACGTACATTGATACAACATAATATATTAATTAATTACGTAATATATTTCGTGTACGTGTGACTAGACGTTTCATACAAGTATACGCCCACGAAGAGTACTTTTAAATCTGATAGGGTTTGCTAAGATAATGCGTAGAAATATGTTATATGAAACGGAAGTGACAAAAGGCGTGAAAGCGTTGTGCTTTCAGCATTTTAAATACATGAAGCGACAATTTCTGATTTAAGAATAACACTTGGCGTAAAAAAAATTCCCTGTTTGTTAAACAATTTTCTACAGCGTAGAAAAATTTGTGTACCAAAATATACTAAATAATGCATTAGAAAGCTTAATAATTATAGTTAAATTCCACTTGTATTGTAAGGTAATATCTAAATAATGACGGCATTATTGATCTGTGTAGCTTACGATTCGAATTTATACATTTTTATACTTAATAGACGGCTGTTTGACCATGATCTTAACTGACGGGAAGTGGTAATGGGATTTCGAAGGTTGTTCCGGCGATATATGTATGTTAAAAATACGTACAATCACCACCAGTAACGAAAGAATTAACCCGTTGTGATAACGCAGTTAAAGTAACAGCATCGCCTGTAGTCAATCTGGACGCTGCCGCAGTTCCTGTGGCTGCACCAGCCACGCAATCCCATAGCACAACACAGCCGTCGTCTCGACCGCCAAGCGATATCATGTAACGTTCATCTGACGAAAATGTAAGCGCTTCAACTCGTACCTAAATAATTTAGATATTGAATCTTTAATCTGGCAAAACATACATACAGAACATGACTCAAAGTAAACTATTTTACTACTCTTAGTTTTACTATAAATACTAGCTGGCCCCGCAAACGTCGTTTTGCCACATAAATATATAAAATTTAGGAGTGAAAATTTGGGGTGGTATGTATTTCTATGTG
>JAOSYY010022669.1:0-16377 GCA_025727935.1 Hebomoia glaucippe
TCTTTACTCTGTGATCCGTCGCATATTCTATTTAACTGGATATTCTAAAACTTTTCTAGTCCCATCGCAAAGGTTAATGACTTTATTTAGTATTCCAAATGACTATGAGCGACGTAAATCACTTATCATCAGGTGAGACTTCTACCCATTTACCTCAATTAATTAGAAAAGTAAAAAACATGAATTTTATTGTCATTTCTTAGAAATTTGTAACGTTTACATAGTTAGTTTAATTATAGAAGAAGATTTGAAAAAATCCGTTTCATTCGGTTTAATGCGACTTGTAAAAGCCAACGTCCATTTAAAAATAAAAGAGATAGATATGGAAAAAACGAAAAGTTGAACGGTGACGAGCGTTCATGAGAAATACCAGTTGTGACTTGAACCAAGGAAGAAAAGTAATTTATAGTTTTAAATAATTAGACCAATGAAGCTAAGCTGATATTGTACTCGAAAATTTAATGAGTCAGGTTTGTACTGTATTTTAATATTTGTTACATTGTTATTTAGGTATATATATTTCAATAGATAAAAATAATTTCACTACGTGTGAAATTAGCATTGATATAATATTATATTTAGTCTTTTATAACACTTGTAACAAGGGACCTTAATCGCTAAGCCAATTTTAGTGACTTTTAGCACAGAGCTAAATGGGATCCTAGAGACAGTTGTAATACATTTTTTATGAAGAGAAAACTGTACCTCTTAAACTTTATTATAATATAGATAACACTAGTAGAGATTAATGACACCTTAAATGACGATAATACTAAAGAAAAGCTACCGAGACTGCAAGGAATAAGTGTATCTTACCTATATCCTATATTAGGTTTGTGTTTCGCAGCCCCGCCGCCTTTATAGGTGCCGCCGCCAAGAGCTCTTTCTTCACCGAAGCGTGGATACTCGCTGTGGACTCCTACTAGCGCCACTCCGGCTTCCTCCGTCGCTTCCCGGCCCCCGGAATATGCCTTCATGGTTCCGGGGATCGAGAGCGTCGATACCGGCTTTCGCAGCTGAAAAGTTATTACAAAGAGTTCAGTTTAGAGTAGGAATTTAAATATTTCTCAATGTTCCAATTTTCTGACAATTTATATAAGAAGCTTTTGTAATTAAAAATATAATTATCTCTCTTTCTCCCGGCCGTGTTCCCTTTTAAATGAGGGCGGCGTAATATGATTTTTGTACATCTCTTTCACGCCTCATCGCTCAAACACGTGTCATTGTTCACATAATCGATCCAGGTATTCTTTGGGCTTCCTTGCACCTAATATTATCATAACAATGTGGTATAGAGAATACCTTTTTAAAATAAGTAACTCTTATTTGTTAATGAGAACATTTAAAAATTATCAAAATAAGTTTTATGTATAAAAATATATATTTTTAGGAAACCTAATACCAATAAATCTTAGGATAACTTTTCTACCTTTTCCAACTCTTTAAAAAACGTGGCAACAGCTCGGTGTCGGTAATCTTTCAACTCTTATAAATTTTTTACACTTGTGTAGTTGCTAATTTAGTCTTTGTAAATTAATATCATGAATCGTACCACTTCGTATTATTTAACATCAACGTTTAGGGTATTTCCCTAGTTAGCGGATGTACACAGTTTCTTTTGTTTTTTTTTTGAATGACGTGCGAGTTTTTAGCTATTAAAACTAATCGGACGTTAAACGGACACAGCGACCGCTAGTGGTGCATTTGTAGTCACGTGCCTTTTTTAATTTAAGAAATTTTGAACTGCTTATTAAATAAAAAAAATCAATAATTTTTACCATTATATATAACAATATTTTATGATAAAATGTTTCTTTTTTGAAAAACCCATTAAAGCTCGTATTTTCGCGAACACATTATATTTATACGATAACAAGTCATTTTTCATTTCTTTTTAATTTTCATATATTTTTTATAATTTATCATTTTTTCCCTAACTTTTAATTCATACATCCTTTCATCACTTTCATCTCAATGGGTATTTCAAGATTTTATTATAAATACAGAGTATTATTAATATAGAAATATTGGAAAGATTTTGTAAATTTGTCGAAAGCCATTTTAAAAGCACTTAAGTTAAATATATTATAGATGCCATTAAATGCCAAAGACAAACGAGGCACGATAAACTTGCTATAAAATTTATACTTTACAGTCCAATAAACTTTTCTGACTTTTGAACAATTATTGATAGATAATACAAAAAGAAGATGGAGACTGGGTGGATTTAATGCTTTTGCTGTTGTATGATAATATTCTCTATTTATACTTTGGATATAATAAATTGAACTCTTGAAGTCAATGTAATGATAGAACTGTAATCCGAAACATGTTTTTATCTACTTACATGTCTTCCGGCCTTAATGTGTTCGAGCAGATGTAATTGCATTGCTCGAAAAAGGTTAAATAAGGCTTTCGAAACGGAATATAGCAGATATACTCGATATGAATAAATAAAGAGGACTTGAAGGTAACAGTAATGGTATTAGGTTCTCAGCTCAACATTTCGGTAGCCATATAATATTATAGAATGGCGCTACGGAATCACGGACGCAATTGGGCTAAGTTTGCCAATCTCATTCGCTTAAAGCAACTGTGGTGAACCATAAGGATAATAATAAGTTCCAAACTTATATAACCATAATAATTATTACTGTATTTTCGTAAAGCAGCTATGTTATAGTATTTTTCCTTTAGACTAAGAAGTAATTCGACAATTCCACCCAATGGAAAGATTATTTATTGAAAATCACATTAAATTGTTATAGATGTGAGTTGTGTGTATAAAATCCAGACCAAGGAATGAGTTCTGATTCTTAGTCAAATTATTAACATTAGGCTACAATTTATTCACTCATCTTCTTCTAGGAAATGTATATAACTAGTAACTACCTGTGTAGTTTAGTAAAATAGTATAATAATGAAAACAATTTGAATTGTAATAATTTGATTATAGAAAACCCCAATTGTCTGCATAAAAAGAGTTACATACAATTTTTTTTTAACTACTCAAAAATTTAAATAACCGTGATAGCGTTATCAAACGGTTTCAAAGCATCGTTGATATTTTTTATATTACTCACACAATTCAAGTTTATTTATAATAAATAAGAAGGTATTAAACATTACATGCAGAAATCGAGATTTTAAACTAATGCACTAGATAAAAGTAAAGTTTCTAAATATAACTTACCTACCTACCCTTAAGTTACTAACTTAACCGATTATAACTTATTATAGTGTATTAAAAGTAAATCTTGGCCCCGTAAAATTGGGTTAAGATTAAATAAAAAAACATACAACAAAACAAAATATTTTAACTTACGATACTTCAAGAAATTTCTTTTTAAACATGTTACAAAATGTAAAGATCGGCATACAAATAACTAGGCATATCCAAGCAAGTTTTCTCAGGGGCGTGATTATAGAAGAAATAAATTTTGGAATTGAAAAAGTTTTGAAAGCTATTCTACATGGGATAGCTATGAGCTGAACTATTACTCTTTATTTATTAGTTTTTATATTATCTACATAAAAAAACAAAACTTTGTGACATTAATATAAACTACTGACAAATTTCTAAAAATTTTAGTTTCAGTTAGCAAATGATATAATATTATTAATTTTAAATAATTTTTATCTTATTTGTATAGACAGTAATAAAAAAATGTGTAACTTTGTTTCTGTAGAATATTCTGACTATGAATATGACTATTAGAACATCAGCGCTTCAGAATTCTCGTATTTATGATATGCTAATGTTTGTAACGACCCGTGAATATACGACTCTCATTCCTTCAAAGATAGGGATCATAAAAAGGCTGGGACTTTATTCAAATATAGAAAATATTTGTGATTTTTTTTAATTCTGTGATGATTTAGTCCGATGATATACGAATTAAAATGTAAAAGATAAATACATTTTCGTATTATAAATTATCAGAAGCGTTTATGGAAGACTTTAAAAAATAAATCTCTATGCTTAGTATTTACAGTGCCTTTTTTTATTAATTCACAAGTAAAGAAATTATTTTTATATTCCCAGTAAAGGCACGGACAGTAGGTGATTTGAATGAACCAAAGATCTCCAATGGTAACTCGTCCTATATCGTAGCTTTAAGCTACAATCGTAGCACCTTCTGAGGAGGCCCTGGGTTAGCCACAAACTCATGGGGAGTGGTATTATATCAGCATAAAAGATCTAGTTAGTCTTAAATACCACTAGAACCAACAACAGTCGACTGTCGGTTGTATTATGAACCAACATATTATATTAAAATGCTTAGTAATCGCAAAAGAAAAACACATCTATCTTCGTTACATAATAATGTTATCTTTGATCAAATTATGAAACTTTATCCGAAGGGGCATAATGGATTATTATTTTTTGTAACATATTAAAAATGAACCTCTCATAACGTAATATACTTCTACAACTGGATACACCGATTTTTTTATTAATAAAACGAAATCCAATTTAATGGTCCTACAACTATGTTATATTCTACGAAAATCTTCATGATTGCTATTTCTGAAAAAGTATATTAGTAACGTAATAAGTAGAAATGTGTAGTCACCTTATGCTAAAAACAGAAACGCGGATACATGATGAAAAATATTCGAGTCCTGAGAAACCTATTACAAGGTTAATTAAAATTAGATTTAAAAATTTAAGTAATAATCTCATAATAATAATAAGTTCAACATCATAAATCTAATCAGAGTTACGAAAATTACGAATTTTGATATACCATATGCTTGTAAATACACACATAGGCCATCTTGCTAAAATTACAATTTCAGATCTCTTATTACGATCCATACTTATTACGTTACGTTTTATTTTTAACTTCAAGGAATATTCTAGAAACGAATTTGCAAAATCGGTTCAGCTGCTTTCGAGATTTGTGCTTAGCAACACATTCAGCCATACATTTTTATTCTGTAGCTTGTAAGGTCAATATTACTATTGAATGGTTACATGATTAAATGTTCTGTAATCACCCCTAGATCTATTCACGTTTCTAGTTCGGTATATAAAAAATAAACAATATACTTATACATTAATTAGGTCAGTGAAGCTCCCAAAAACGCGTATTATTAAATTAATGAGATTTATTTCGGTCGCTTTGTTTTGTTCGCGTGACGAGTTACCGCCCCGTGATTTACATATAGCCATAAAAAGGCAAACCTCTTCAGAAGAATGTGAATGTCTATTACAGAATAAAAATACAATGTGTCAAGTTCTTCATAGTTGTAGACGCTAGACCTATCAATTACATCTATATATATAAAAGAAATTCGTCTTAGTTACACTATTTATAACTCAAGAACGGCCGAACCAATTTCGTTGATCAGAAAACGGATAAAGGATACTTTTTATTTTTTTATATTTGTAGTGATTTAAATTGCCTGGATGCCCCTGTTGGAACAGGTACGGCAAGATAGCCAATAAAAAATTATTCAAATAATATAAATTATCTGTTTATATTTATTATCTCAATAACAAATTGAACTTAATAACGTACAAAATCTGCTCATTTGTTGCCTTAAATCGGGATAAAGGTCGCGGGGTCACCTAGTTAGTCAATATAAGAAGACGACGCCATGTACCACTTATAACCATGTTAAACTATTTAAATAATCAAACAAAAGCATTAGACTTTCGTTAGTATTAAAAAAACATTTTTTTAAACCAGCTGGACAAACGAAGTTCAAAACTCTTAACCATTACTTCATCTTAATGTTAAAATATAAAACTGACAGTTTTTCTTAAAACTACGATAAAATATTTTAAAAGTGTATATCGAGTTTATTAACACCTGAGGAGTACTAACTTTCGGTTATAAAATAAAAGATGAATCGTCAAAACTTTTAAAGAGAACCGATAGTTTTTACGAGCGATCAAGCCGTCTATGAACCGTTTGATTTAGGACATGAAAATCTAACAAAAGCTTATTTTAAGTATAAAAGTATTGTAGAAAGGATACCCTGAAAAGTAGATAATACCAGTCCTATTAATGCTTCCCTTGTGGGTACTAAAGCTTCTTTAGTTACGTAACTAAGGATAATATTTGACGCTGGCCCATTTTAGCGGAATATTTTTTTTTGGATATTTTTGATTCTAAAACCTGCTAGTACTAGCATCATTCTATTCAACGTTTGGATCAGTGATGATATTGAGGGAATACATCACTGTTTTTTACATGTCAGCATTTTTTTAGACTTGTAGGTAGCCTTTTAAGTCGCATTAGAAACAGTTTTTTGTCTCATCGCCTTGAGACTCATGATCAAAAATTTTGGAGCTAAACAAAACACAACACAAGTGTTAGTAATGATATAGTAATAATTCAAACCTCGATAGTCAAATCGATGAGTGATATATCATTTATAATCAGTATTACTGTTTACCCCGCCAACAATGCTGTAACTTCTAACAAAGAATTTTGTACATGATAAATGATTTTCTCATACATAAATATTTATGACTCATTGTTAAAGTATTGTACTAAATAAATAAAATAACTGAGAGCTGACTCAAAGGCCACAGATGTTAAGTAAAGCATTATTAATTATTAATATATATTGATAAAAGAATGATAATGTATGTTCTTTACGAATATTTATAAAAACGTATTACTGAGTATAAAACTGAGAACTGCTATGACTTTGTACGTCCAAATAATCTTACACAAGATAATAAAATAAATATATATAAATGTCACGTTTTGAAAAATTACATATATTAATTAAAATAAGATTTTTTAGGCGATAAGAAGGCAATCGAGCATGCAGTTCTTAAACGATTTCCGTCGCCCATGGACACCTCCAAGATCAGTAGATCTAGACGACGCGTTGCTAACCTTAAGAACTTATTTATATTTTCATTTCGAGTATTCGAAAATTTATATACTGAAATGATACGTGAATGTAAATTTTCATAGAAATCATCAAAATTGCTAGTTTAACCTATAATATATCTCAAAACCTTTTATAGCGTTAAAACTATGAACTATTTAAGTCGCTTAAATGAAGCATGCATGTATTGATTAACCCAGATTCTTCTCAATTAATAATTAGTTTGCTGCTCTGCGGAGCTGAAAGTTTATAGCATAATATAAGTGATGCTCAAGAACCGCTGCCGTGCAAAGTTTGTTATAACTTGAAGATCGCTACTTCATTAAATACCTGATAATATCTTAGCTAATTTCATCCCGCACTTCTGTTGATATATTCAAAAGATAAACAGCTGAATATATTGCTTTCCTGTCACAGAAAGGACAAGTAAAAAAATGATTTTTATTTACCTATAACATTTGCAACTACATGTAATAAGTTGATGAGGTTTTATTTCAATCGGATGAACACTATATTTGCATTTAAATTGATTTATAAGTTCCGTCCGAGTCACGTACCGCCGTTCATAAATAAAAAAGTGGTGAAGTGCACTACGTGTTTCCATTTCAGACTATGCATTTCCGATTACTCGAAATAAAAATAAAAAAAGCCGGCAACAGAACGTCACTATACATGACAAAAATGATGTAATATGACTAAAGCCTTAAGGTTTGCAACGCGTCTTCTAGATCTACTGATCTTGGAGGTGTCTATGAGCGACATGAATCACTTAGTATAGGCGAACTGTATGCTCGTGTACCTCCCTATGTTATTTAAAAAAATTAAGATACGTCAATTAAATATCGAGTTTTATTTTTCAGTCAAGTTAAATACTAGTCGGGGTAAATCGTATATATGTAGTACAAAATATGTAATCTGTAACACATGAACATGTGGAAAATATATAAGATTGTTTACAGACGCAGTTCAAATTAAAACCACGAGAAAAGCAATAACGAGCTGAAAATGCGAAAGCTTTTAACATAATTCTTAATATTGCAGAAGCATAAAAAACAGTCTACAAAGAGAAGTGTGCCACTGAGGAAAGGTACATTGCTAATTTTACTCGGTACTGGTTGACTCGCCGATTTTGTTATCAAAAACCAACTTATAACCGTGAAGCATTTTATATGTTCTATTAAAAACTTTTTACCGGTTAGCGATTGTTGTATAAATCAGTTTTAGTTATAAAGTTGTGTGTCGCCTCCGTTGCATGTAATTATTAATTAATAGATTCCTCTGTATTACGCTATTGTGGCTTTATATATATTCGGAGCTTTAAAACTTTACAGTTATCTTTAAAACTTTTAAGTTATCTGTTGAGGAAAGGATTTATGAAGTATATTAGAATCTGATATATATACTGCTAACATTTACTCTTAAAGTATCATAATGACACATAAGTTATTTAAGCAGATGAGGTTAACGACTATTGCAAAAATACGGAAAACTGCATCGAATACGGAGTACGAAGAAATAGATGGCGCTAGGATAAACTCAATGCAGAATTTGGTCTCTTTCAGTGTAGACATGCCTGTATATTCAAAACGTTGGGATAAATAATGAATACATTAAGTTTTAATTCGGCTGAAATGGTTTTATTTAGATACTTTATTTAAAGTATATGGTTCTTGAATAGATCTTCAGTTAAATGAGAAGAATTAATGATCTTCAGAAGTGTAAACCATTAGAATAATCGCAAGGTCGCATATTACGTAAAAATCGTATTATTATTTTAAAAACTGACTTTAGAAGAAAATTTTTCATTTAATATTCAGCTAGTGTTGATACTGCAAATTACTTTGTCCAGCTCAGTTCAACGTGTGGAATGCGGCCAAGATTTTATGGCTGCTCAGGATTTTTTAAAATGAAAGGAAATAAGATTTTCGTTAATATCCTCTTCTGAAAGAGAAGTTATCTTTTTAAAAGCACTAATGTAATTGAAATATCAAATAAGGTATTAAACGTAAAATGATTGATCTTAAAATCTCAACCTTTAATGGAATTTAAGCACTTCAGAAAATGAGAAAATTTCGATAGAATATGACTAACGTTTTTGTATAGTTTTCGGTGGAATATAATATTTTTATCTTATTTTGAACTCAGGGTTCAGATAATGGGCATAATAGTGTAGGCTAAGCGTTGATTGATTTTAAGAAAAAAATGTAACGCATTTCTTTAGTATAATGATACTTAGGATACTAGATAACTAAGTAGGTACAGTTACGATGCTAATACACTAATATCCTTGCGTCCGCCAAACCTTCATCATTTTGATGTAGGTGTAGGACGGCTGAGAACTCAGACTATATCAAATAGCAAACCTTATCATAGAGATCGAGACAATTGAGAATAATTCAGTCCAAATTCACTTGGTTCTCTTGTTTGATTAAATTAATTAGTTTACATCAGCGAAATTTAATTATAATTTTATTTAAACTACGTTGAATTTGTATGAGACGAGGATTTTAAAATTAGTAAAGAAAATTTCTAAATAATTTTCCTTCCATATAATCCCATAGTAACATATATAACTGTAGATATAAGTCCATTTTTACTATTATATAAATGTTACACGGACTAATTATGTTTGTGTCGTAGAAAGAAATCAATGGTAGTTTCCCAAATATGACCGGTGAATTTTAAAATAATAAGAGGCTTATTGGCGCTCGTGATTGGCTTGATAAACGGTGGACAGAAGCCATGTAGCGGTGACGATTCGCCACAAGACCTCTTTGCTTTAGACTTCCGGTGGGTTTGTTTGGGTCTAACCGACGCAACCGTGCGGAGAATTTGTTTAAATGGATTTAATTACTTTTAGGTAAGTTACGATTTATCTTTTATATTCACAATATTACTTTGTTAATTCGATTTATTTCAAATGTGTGTGAAAATACGCGAAACAGCCCTCCTAGATAGAATTATATTATTATATGTCGTTCGTTTCTATCCTCACAAATATGTTTTTATTAATATTCTTTCATAATATGTTTCTCGGTGTATAATGCGATATTACACTCAATTTAATGCAGCTCACGTTTCCGATTCAACGTAATAATATTCTCTCGTATTGAGTGGTAACTATTGTAGTTAAGACTTTCATTGTTCTTGGATCTACTATTGAAGCTAGCCGCCAGCTGAGGATTTCCCGTTAATGCCTTTACTTATTGTGTAACCTCTGTATTTTAGTATCTCTATAATAAAACGTTAATAAATTTTCTTAGCACAATATTTTTTTGGAACTGTTTTAGATCAGGGTTTTGCTAAGGTCACCTGTAACTATTCTAGATTTTTTTAGATTTTACTCTTGAAGGCTGGGTAGAGCCACATATTAACTGTTTGCTGTCAATAATATTATGGCATTATGTATAATAAACGATAAATGAAACAGAAGAATATAAAATTTTGTATATAGAGAAAGGAAGACTTATCAAAGTTTAAGATTGTCAACGTAGTTACTCATTCAATCGTAAACATTGAAATAATTTAATTAACTGTAGTGCATGTATTGTATATGATTTCACTACGTTATATCTGAAATAATATATGTTTATATATCTAATATGCTTGTAGGACACTAAAAAAAGCGTTAATAGTGTGAGTAAGAAATCAGGGATAAATGGAAAAATTGTTAATTTGGTTTTCTATTGCAAAAATATTACTAAAACATATAGATCACCCTGAAAATATGCAGTTTAAGATAACTTAATAATATATAACTTATTGATATATAATTGGAGAATTAATTGTACAGTATAAAATTTTAAAAACATATTTTTTTATCACATAATCTGACTCTAAACTAAATACCGCTCTGTGTTAAAAATATTTAAGATCAAACATATACTTTCTTTAATAAAATACGCAGAAAAGAAATATTTTATTATCATTTACAGAAAAAAATATTTTTTTATATATAATATTTATGTATAAAGAATTAAACTGAAAGCTTTGATTCTTTTATCAAAACGTCTGGGAAATGTACGAGATTTTCCTTTGTAAATATCATGAGCAAATATTTAACAAGGCGATATTTGATATAATTTGAAAAAATAAACTTCACAAATAAAAGCACTTAATTACGAATATCTCAACATGTACATGTACATTAAAGTAAAATATACACCATTTTTAGACGAGTAACACAATTTTTTAAATTTACTGTTTGTCAATTGTTTTCAGGTAATCTCCAAAACAGTTGGGAGTGATTTTCAATGGATTTCCAGTGAGTAACGATCGATGGATCGATTTTTTTTCCGCACCATCACCGAAGGTGTCATGAGTACTATCGTCTGCCTTCGTATTCGGGGGCGGTTCCCTAACACCCTATATATAGCTACGGTGCCCATATGCGACAGGAATCGTTTAGGTAAAATATACGCCCACTTGCCTTCCTATCCCATAAAAAATATTATTTTATATAAATTGAAAATAATATTTTAGTAAAAATGTTCCTATTGAAATTATCTTTCAAAACATCAAAATAAATCATACATCGCTTAATTACACTGCATAATTGTATGGAGTTCTTTATGAATATTCATATCTATTTTCATAAAACCTTCTGGTTTATTGTAGAGCTTCACACTTGCAAATAGAAAGAATGAATGTAAAATACATTTTACAGTCTACGTTAAATTTCATTAAAGCCAATACAATTGGAATAACCCATAATCTTTAATCTCAGTTAGGAATTCAAGCTAATATATATTTAGAATAAATTAACAGAATTCCTTTATCGTTACTCTTTCGTACAAATGCCTTTTTTATTGTTCCCAGTTATACTATTTAGGCCCCAATCAGTTTAATCTAGGTACAAGTTAATTCTCTTATCTCTCTTAGGACCTCTGTCATGTCGTATGGTACTCAATGCTTAGTTTAATGTACCGCTTATTCAAGAAACGTTTGACAAACCAAATAATTTTAAATAGAGACAAATTACTATTGTTAATACCGTCTGATAACACAATTTGTAAAATAACTTTTAACGAAACCTTTTCTAATGTAAATGATGTTGTTTATGATATAATGAAAGCATAAATTACTTGGATTAGTGCCATCTTTAATATTAGTCTAGGACTCATATTTTACGTTCAGAGCGTTAACGTTTGACAGTTCTTGTATATGTATGAAAATTTAATGGAATAGAATTTTATTTAACATCATATTACTTATAATTTGTATATAGTTCTCAGAGTCCTAATTACAAGAAATGATTAGCCTTTGAAATGTCGTGGAATGATTAAATATACGTTTATACATTCTACATAACGTATAAAAAAAATAAGAAACTTGTGTAGTATTGACGAAATTGATAGATTCACCTAATAAATGCTAAAATTAAGATAAATATGTATTTTTATCTCATATGGCATTTAATTCGATAAGCCTAAATTCAGATTAAACATTAAGCTTTAAATGAAATTTTTTATTCATAATCCCTAAATATAACACACTTGGTTGCGAAAACACCACACGTTTTTCTGGTAAAATAAAAAAGAAATAAAATCACTCAACGATAAACCTTAAACAAAAAGACTACGAGGAAACCTCTTGAAATCGTAGTCGCCACTCGCCAATACACGTATTGAATTTTTTCAGTGTAAAATTCAGGTGTGACATTGCATAGGAATTGAAAAAATATTTTTCATCATTGAAAAATAAATATTTGATGCTTGTGTACATTTCAGATTCGATTTATCTTTTTTGTGTCATTTGCATTGACGGATTTATTTATATATTCTTTTTTTTTTTTAATTAATCCGAAGCACAATTTCAGTGTAATCACACTATCCGATAAAATGCTGTTTATTTTTATTAGGTCGAGAAGTAACGTAAGTTATTTACGAGTATATCCGTATAAGGAGGTACAATTAAATATAACATAAACATTCAAGTTGGACATAAATAAACATGCTTCAAACATTTATAATAACATTATAAATTTCAACAAATAAACTCTAAGCAGCTTCGTATTTCCGCTCCGTCCTCACAACGATGAATGAGGTTGCCAGCAGTACAAACGAGCCAAATTAACTAAATTCTTTCGTCGCAACACGAGTTCCGGACAGAAAATTAAATACTCGAATTAACAATGCCCGACCACATGTCCGGTGTAACCGAATGTTAAGTGAACTGCGAAAGGTTTTCAAATTCCATTGATATTGGTTAAATGAGAGTATTTCTGGTTCGTTGATTAGTGAATTCATTGAAAACTCTCGCTACCATAACGTAAGCTTTTCCAATATAAATGACGTTTATGATAAATCTAGCTTCTGCCAGGGGCTTCGGTCGCGTTCATTTCGATTTTTACACCTTTGATTTCTTTAATAAACTTTTAGTAAGGATTCCTATTTTTTGAAAATAGCATATAACTTTCCTCAATAAATATACTAAGCAACACTGAAAGAATTTTTCAAATCGTACCAGAGATTCCGGAGATAAGTGCGTTCAAACAAACAAACTCTTTAGCTTTATTTTATTAGTATAGATGAGAAGATAAGTTACTTGAACAATTGCTGCTTTTGTTACTCGTATTAGAAACGGAATCATATTTTTCATACAGAGAGTATAAAATTTATTGTAGTCATATGAACTAATAGGTCTCGGAAGCGCTTGCGATACAAAAATCCCCCTTACGTTAAGGGGAAAGTCTACAAGACTATTATGGACCAGCCATTATGTATGGATCTGAATGCTCGGCAATTAAAACGACGGATGAAAGAAAAATACATGAAGCAGAGATGTAAAAGTTGATGTTGTATACAATGTGGCATGTAGTTTGGAAGTAGCATTTATTATTATTAAAATCATGATATTTTTGGTTATTATTTTATCAAATTAACAAAAAACTTATGCTGATGTATTTTTAGTTATTACTTAATTGCAAGCTTATCTATTGATTAATCTGTCGATTAGCGTGGTCTGGGCACATCATTAGGCAGGCTGTAAGCCATATAACAACGACGACTTTGAGTATGAATGGGACAAATATTATCTTACAAGAAGATCAAGAAAATAATATGGGTGGGTTGTGTGAAGAATGGTGGGTGTAAAGTTCTGACACAATAGACTATAGAGGACCATGGGACAAAACAAAGGCATTGTGCCGATCTCACATACTATAAGCAAAAAAAAATATGTTGATGGGGTCTTAGTTTGCGTAGAAGAATTTTGTTTCTTTTTTAATCAATTATTATCACAACTGGTTTAATTGTAAAAACGTTACAGATATACATTACTTTTTTATTTATTAGTATGGATTATAAATTCTTTACATAACGTTCTCTCTATGCAGTCACAGAGAATATTAAATTATCTATAAAATCTCTTCGAATAATGATAATATAACCTCTTACATTTTACCTAAGAATTAACATCTCAAAAAGAAGCTCTGAAGCCAAGCCACTTTTAGGAATATTTAAAATTCAAATCAAACGTTGGATTGAAAGGACTGTGTAATACGGAGAAAAGCGTTTTCTTTATCAAAAGTAAACAATGAAAAACTATTAACTAAGTTTAATTTTAAATTCTTGCTTTAGTTGAGAAATAAAATATTAAAATATGTATATCATATTTATCTGAGATAAATATTATTAAAAAAAAATTTCTTTTCACATTTAAATGTTGGATAAAAGTGGGTGAAAACTAAATATTTTAAAGAATCTACATTTCTGGTAAGTCACGATTTTCTCCTAGTGAAATCTATTTGTTATCTTAAGTTTATCCTATAACCACTTTATTAGTACGTATGGTAATTTTACAGAATTAATTGAGAACATTACCTGAATTATGTTTGAGTTAAGAGGGTCTTTCGACTTCAGTCTATGTATTTTCGAATAACACCCGAATATAACAGCACTTTCGAAAAAAACTTCAAATCGTTAACAAAATTGATGGAATCAATTCTTAGTTTGAGTTCGCAATAATTTACGTCCAAGCTGAGCCATCCAACCCTGTAGTGTACGCGGTTCATCTTCTAATTTCTCTCGCGGGATTCCGACGGTACTATAAGTTTTATTGCTTACCTGACTTGAAATATTACTTGTCTATATTACCAAGGCTTCTTGAAGTAGTTTAAAGCATTCGATTTGAGATGTTTTTTTTTAATCAACACCAAGAATAACTAAAAATACTTGATACCAATAGAATCCTATGATAAATGGTGATTCTGAGCATACATGTTTCATTTCTCTGTAATGCAAAGAAAATAACGAAATATGAAGCCTATTTGAATAAAAAAAAAATACATATAGTCGAATATACAACCTCTTCCATTTTTGAAGTCAGTTAAAAATGCAATACCACCTACCTATGTTCAAATTTGGACACTGGATTATTTGAATTCATTGAAATTTTAAAAAACAATGCAAAATAGGACAGATTTACTGAAAGACGCAAACATAACAGAAACCACAATTTTCTTGGAAACATGGAGTTTACTGTAACTTTTAAATACACTATATAACGTTTATAAATGTAACTAGCAAAAATAGAAGATTTTTATATAATTTAGGGGAGCAAACGAGTATACGGCAAGTGACTAAAGCCGCTCATGGACATCAGCAAGACCAGGGGTCTTGGAGACGCGTTGCCAGTCTTTTAAAAGTATAAGCTCGTTTCTTGAAAGCCACAATATCGTAATGGCTCGGAAAAACTCCGTTGAAAGCTGATTCCACAGAGTAGTTGTGCGTGGTAAGATTTAGTTATTAAAAATTTTCCATATTAATTTACAGTTTCACACAAGAATAAACTTGAATAGTATTCGCAATTAAAAATCCAAACCATTAAATTTATTTAGATTCCAAATTGCTTTCTCTTGTATTTTTCATTTGGCTCCCAGTTACGATCTGGGCGTACCCGATTCAAATGCGGTGAATAGCTTTGTATGCAGTAAAAATTCACTGGCTTCCTGAATTGTCTTTGAAAAATTAAACATACCAATTCCATTCAAAGCTCTTTTCTACAACATATTACGCTCTAGGCTCAAGATTTTAACGATTATTGTTATTAAGGGCCGTTCTATACATTTTAATTTTCATTTGGCTTTAACTAACTTATAAATTTCTACATCGAAGTAAACAAACTCATCAGAGCGCGAAGTTTTTCGTAAAACCTTCCATCTCAAAACAGTGGGTAAGCTTTAATTGCTTATTTCTCAAGAAAAACTCTACAAATCCTATACAGCCAACATAAAATACGCCGCCTTCGTGTTTTTCTTC
Source organism: Hebomoia glaucippe (assembly GCA_025727935.1). Lineage (NCBI taxonomy): Eukaryota > Metazoa > Arthropoda > Insecta > Lepidoptera > Pieridae > Hebomoia > Hebomoia glaucippe. The sequence goes on from JAOSYY010022669.1 coordinate 16,119, forward strand.
TCGTATAATTCTTTCACGGGGAAATGTGTTATCCTTGACATTTATTATGGTGAACAGGTGTTGTTTTTACGAGCACACGGATATCGTATGGCATGGGCCTTAAATTCAAATGTCACTTTAAATCTAGTAATTCCAGAATGTAAGTAAGGAAAGTTTTGAAAAATAGGAGAAAATTTATATACAATACTAGATGACCTGGCCACGCGCTGCTGTGGCTAAGGTTTTTGTTATATCAAATTGTAATTAGTAAGCATTATTA
>JAOSYY010022680.1:0-16376 GCA_025727935.1 Hebomoia glaucippe
CTATGAAGAACCGGTCTTATTCGCAATCGTATTGTATTTCAAAAACTCGATCCATGTCCCAGTTTCGTTTAACGGTCAAAAAACAGTATTTTGATTCAGTAGAATACACATTTATAGCTCTATACAATCTGACGTTTTTTAGTTATATACATTAACTAGCTTCTACCAGCGGCTTCGTTTGCGTTCATTTCGACATTTATACGCGCTAAAGTCAGGAACCGCTGGTCAGATTTGATAAATTATTTCAGTGTTGGACTTTTATCGAGGAATGCTAAAGGCTATATGATATTTTCAAAAAAATTGGGGTTCTTTACTAAAAGTCCGATAGTGTAACCCAAGGTGTGAAAGTCGAAATAAACGTGAGCGAAACCGCAGGCAGATGATAGTCTCGGGATAAAACGTCTAAAAAAATATCGCGTTTGAATAAGATATAAATAGCTAATCAGATGATTACAGGAACTAGATATTATCAAGTGAAGATGTTATTGGTATAACAGACACATAATTGTATCTGCCAGTTACCCAACGCCCCAAGTTTCTCATTTAACAAATGTCATTTATAAATGCAGTCGACGTAAACAGCACGTAAACATCGAGCGTGGAAGCTTTCCGCTGTCAAGCACGATTTTTTCGTTTTTCTCAGGGGAGACCTCACTGAAATGGGTCATGTTTCACTCCTAGTATAAAAATAGTCATTTTTTACACGGTTTTTAGTTACACGCGCAGTTTGTAAACGTTTTTGTCGTTATATATTCTCAGTTTTATTCACTTTGATTTACAAAGAGGGGTGTTACAACTTTAACGAGGCTGTCTGTTTGTGGCATCGTTTCTAAACGAATAGGCCAATTGTTGTTTTGTTTTGTTTTTAAATACGACGTAATCCAGATTGTTTTTAGAAACAATTTATGAATACCTGACCAGGTGTTTAACGTAAATACCTCATGGTTTACTGAAAATTTTAAATGTTATATATTATATTAATTTTATATAAGTGAAGCATTTGTTGCTATATTAATATACACATCATATATATTGTCGCAAAAGGGTAAGTAGAGAGTACACTTTTCTGTGCTACGATCCTGATATCCTTGCGGACAATGCTTTCGACGTTAATTACGTCATTGAATTGTTACAGTAGAATTTTTAAGTTTAAAATTAGGGTTATATAGCTAAGAAATGAAAAATGGCCCTCAACATCGTAAAGCGAGATAGATACCAGTGTGTAGTGAAATGGGGTAAGGCTGTGGCCTAACGCAGAATTCCATAGTAACTACTGCGGTTGTTGCCAGTATTACATACAGGGTTGTAAAGTCCCACAGTATTTCGTATTTACAAAGTTCCTTATTGAGCTATTGTCGCATACTTCTTTATCCACCACACATTAATGGAAAAATTAGGAGATGCTATTTATGACATCGATTAGATTCGATTTTTGTTTCCAAGAGGTCTTTAATTTTTTTTATATATTTCTGTACTTTTAATAATTATGTGTTCTACATCATCCCCAATCCTAATAAAAGTAAGAAAGAAAGAAAAGAAATAAAGGCCGTGAAAAAATAAAAGTTAATTCATTTAGAGTTATTTAAAAAAATAATTAGGTCTATAGTATGCATCATTAAGTAATTAAAAATGCTAGGACTGTGAGGTTTATGAGGATAATTTATATATCTTTATTGACGTGTACCAGAGAAGATATCACTTAATATTTAAGCTTAATTACTATAAATTATGTCTGCGTTCCACCGTTCATAGAAGTAAAGATCGTGATCTGCTGTAATGCGCATCTCGACTTTGGTATATGAATTCTAGAAATAAAAATAAATGGGTCGGCAGCACATTAATCAGTAATTGCTGATATTAGTTGGCTGAGCTTTCGTCTACCATCAAATTAACTTCAGCTTATCAGTCAATTAGAAGTTTAAAAAAGATACACTGTTCACACTAAAATCTGTAATTTAATGTTTGTGGAACAGTTGTGGGTATTGAAACAGTTTCGGTTATTATTATACCATAGCTGAGAAGAGCTTAGCATTCGGCTTAAAATAGATTGTTATCTTTACTGTATAGTTTTCCTTTGAAGTCATAATAATATCTCAGGCCTGTGGTGAAGGAAAACTGTGACGGTTATAAAAAGCTAAGTTTTGCGTCCTTCGGCTACGTGGTAATATTATGAACGTTCAACAAAATCATTGAAGCAACTGTAATTTTAAGTATTAAGTTTATTTCATAGGGTATAGGAGCGGACATATTTTAGTGTCTCCTTTATTCATAACTGTAAAGGAAATTGTTTAACTGCAGCCTTCTGCGATTGTCCCAATTCCGCAGCTCAAAACCGGAAGTAACGCAATGCGCATAAATTAAATGAAAACATTAAGAGTACATGTAAAAGAAAATTGTCGAACCGCATTTTCCGATATGCAAATGCGGCAATCGGTTCAAGTGACGTCACGCGGTCAAGTCAGAGATGTCACGTATGCGCCAATCAGAAAGCCCCACTCCCGTAGATTTTCCGATGCATATTAACGATGTATTTGCTCTCCGCATTTCAGTTGAACGGGTATAGATTGAATTTTATGAAAATAGGCTGACAAATAACGTGTCAACAGTTATGTAACAAATCATTTAAAATGTCACAAAATCTGTTAAGGTCTGTATATGAGTTTATAATTAGAACTCATTAGTGTACTATGTTTCGCCTGCGGTTTCGTTCGCCTTCATACAGATTTTCTCAATCACTTCTAACTATCCATATTATTTCGAGTAAATTCACTGAATGAACACGCGGTTCTACTGATTTATTCTATGTATAGAAGTAGAAGAAAATTGCTAAGGGATTTTTTGTGTACGCGATGTTAATGAATTAAAAACAGCTTTTGTTTATACTCCTTATAACGTTAGTTACTTACCAGTGAAAATTCCACCTAGTTTTCCAGATGTTTTGGATATAAATTAAAACAAACTGATCGACAGCCAGAAACATTTATAAAGTGTTTCTCTAATAAGTAAGCTATATAAATTTTTAGATGTCTGTATATTGCACTATTTTTGTGATAATATAAGCTATTTTAACTTGTGTACGAGAGTTAAGGTATCGATATCTATTCCGAATAACAATTTATCTTGCGATTATATTTCAAAGTATTATAATTCTATGTAAATACAAACAAATTGGTATAGATATACCGTTACCCCAGTGCGTCGTTTATTTTGCATAGCACAACATTGCATTTATAATTACATTCAAACTATATCTCTCTATGACTATTATGTTTAACCCCTAACCTGTTAGTGCGAAATTGAAATTGAAACGTCACGAAATTGCAGTGTGCAATTGTCCTTACATCTACACTAATATTATAAAGAGAAAATGTTTTATTTTTGTTTGTTTGTTTGCATTGAATAGGCTTCGAAACTACTTGAATGATTTGAAAAAATCTTTCACTGTTGGAAAGCTACACTATATGCGGTGAACATAGGCTATATTACATTTTCAAGAAAATTAGGGATCCTCACTAAAATTCCAATAATTTGACCCAAGGTGTAAATAAAAATAGATGTTTATAACATTTGAAGTAAACGGTCTCTATCATATATAACATATAATAAGAACATATTTTTGATTATCAATAAATATTATAAAATTTAAGTGTTTGTCGTAAATTCTTAAGGCATTTTTGATTAAGGTAAACAACCTTAATGGCTATGAAAGTACGGTACATAACAGAAATACAATTTATAATTTTCTGTCTGTCTATTTGTCTACTTGTTCCATCTAATATCCGTAAGGATTAGACGAATTTTTCACTACCAGATTTTGATGTTAAACTGCTTTAAGGTTATCATTATCGTTGTCTAATCTAAATAAATGAGAAATAACATATAATTACTAATGTATAGGAAATTATATATACACTAAGAATGTTAGTCTGTTTCTTTAGCTTTTGGAACTTAATCTCTGAATCGATTTTACGGACTTTAGTACAGAGATAGAACGGAAAATGTTTATGGTTGTGTTTTACGTCGGTAGAACCCCAAGTTAATAAAAATGCTTGATGTTTAGGGGAGCGAGATGCAATAATAATTATTGTGGACGTAGGCTCTGTCACGGTTACTTGTCCACGAGCTTTGCTTTCCCACGCGATTACTGTATGCTTATATTTACACAACACAGTATCATGAAACTGCGAATAATTTATGGGCGCTTATACGGTGAGCGCGATGATTTATTAAACGCATATACTGGCTATTTTAGCAGAACTTGACAAAGAAACGTATATCTATGCTAATAAATACATTGAAATAAGGGTATTGGAATATCTGAGATCAAATTAATAGCTTTTTTTATGTCACCTACCACCGTTCATAAATGGAAAAGTCGTGAACTTCTGTGTGCGTTTTGATTTATAACTATAAATTTCCAAATATTGGAAATTAAAATAAATAATGTGGCCAGCAAAACATCTCTAAAAATTAATTTGGCTAAGGCCTTAAGGTAGGCAAAGCGTCTTTTAAATGGAATCGCTTAGTTAAGGTGAACTGTATGCTCGTTTGCTTTCCTATTACATAAAAAATATTGTTATCAAATTTTTTGTGTATCTTTTATTTGTGTGTCTGTCTTAATGTATACAAAATATTGCAATTGTTTTAAGGACCACCCTTAGTTAATGTTCATAACTCAGTACAGTATTTTTTAAAACAAACATTATATATTCATTAGCACCTGCCGGCGGCTTCGTTCGTGTTCATTTCGATTTTTACTTTCTTTAATAAGGATCCCAAATTTTTTGAAAAAGCAATATAGCCTTTCTAGATAAATATACTATCAAACGCTGAAATCATTTCTTCAATCAGACCAGCGATTCCTGAGACTAACGCGTTCAAACAAACAAACTATTTAGCTTTATTATTTTAGTATAGATTTATATATCTTACTTAGAAGAGATTAGCGGATTGAAATGATTTTAAAACAGAGTTGTTTCACAGACATTCCCTAGATTATTATACCGTGTACAAAGTTTTACGTATGCAATTAAAACATTTCTCTTCTGTGGTTAAAAGTCAAGACACAGTGACTTATTAACGGTAGTGTCCCCCCTGGTTTTATCCACGACTATTGTATGTTTAAAACAACATCTTTAAAATTTATGATCCTGTTATATCCTTATTATAATAGATATTTTATGGAATTTTATAATTTTGTTTCGAAATATAACCTTTCAGATATAAAATTAGACTATGTTACTTGATATGATCAGATTTCTGAGGGTGAAATTGTTATACAAATTGCTTCAGTCGTTTCCGGGTGTAACCGCAATAATTAGACATACAGACAGACAAAACTATATAGTTTACGTTTCTGTTATAAGTATCATATAAGCATTTTATAGAGTATCAATAGGCCCCTTATTAATATTTTAAACGACAAAAAACTAAGAAAAATAATTTGAAATATCACATAGAAAACTTATTACTATTTCAATTTCTAAAAATATATTGAAAATCACGAAAACTAAAAAACAAATAATATATTTAGGTTTATTGGTGTTAAATTTTCAGTTTTTTTTGACAATTAAAAAATTCGCACCCACAGAACAGTAATGACAAAGAAAATAAATGTCAAAGTATAATGCATCTTTAATAACACACACTGTTTTTAATCTCCTGTTTTATATGTTGTCCTATATTTTCATGAAATTTTAATTTCACGAGCATTCCACATACAGTTAGATTAATGCCTCAGGCTTTGTTTACAAGCATGCGTAATGAAAATCTCATTTGGGCTGAGAAATGCGTCATTATAATCTGTTAGTTAAGTTATACGACAGTTTCAGTAAATCGTCCCCAAAATATTTTGTTTAAGTTTAAATTTACTTCTCACAATTTTTTGTGAGACCCATAATAACGTATTTCTAAATGTTTCTATATAAAAATTATAGCTATAAATTTGTATTTCAGTATTTTCTGTGACATTTAACAGTTCAGTCGCATTTTAAATTACCTTCAAATAGGTCTAATTCTAATATTAAGATACTAGCAGTGCTCGGTGTCAAAATATATTCATAAATATTATTGAAAATCTCATCAAAATCCATTTAATAGTTTTTGCATGAAAAATTAACAAACATAAATCATGACATAAAACTTGCAGAAACTTTCTCGTTTATTATAAATAATAAATCGAATTTAGGATAATAATTTATTTATTAATTAATATTGAGTGACATCACATTTCAAATATGGAATATCAAAATGCTGTAATTAATTATTGTATACCGTCGCTGTAAGAGACTGGTACAAGATCGTTTTAAGACATTCCAAGTTTATAACTTACCAATGTATTATACGTACAATTCACTTCAGTCCCCGTATTGTTTTAATAGCGCGTTGTTTACTTAAAGACTTCAGTGTAATGAACTGAGTTATACAGCAGTTAGGTACAACGATCCGACAATTTATCTTAGTAATTCGCTGAATTATACACTCGAGATTATAACTTCTTTAAAACGAGGTGTTGCTTTTTAATCGTAGCGGCTTTTACGGATATTAAAAGGGAATTTCGTACGCAGACATCGAGTTTTAAGTGCTGTTATAATGTTGCAAATAGCTTAAGTATTTCACAAAGACGAACTTTGTATTGCTCGGGTTCTTGTCTATTAGACTATTTAGATAAATTATATAATATATAAAACTGTTGACTTAATAGTTACGATCACATTATATTTCTGTTTGTCTCTCAAGATATGTGAGATATTTTTTAAAAATTGGAAGAGGTTTTTTGTTTGATTGTATATATTTTATATCTATAATACAAATTTGCATTGTGTTTTTCACCCTGCGAGAGGTTTCAAATTTCTGTTCTACGCTACGAGGTTACTTCCTGTCAAAATTTCACACTCCCAAAAATTTAGGTGAATAAAACAGTATCTGATAACATGTACGGATATGTACTTACAGATTATATAAGCTCGAAACAAGGTTGAACACAGAACTTATTAAATATTAACTTAGGCAGAAGCATCACAAAACAAATTTGAATTTAAAAGTCGTTACGATCTTCACACGTCTCACTTTGTGTAAACGCAGGTGGCTGTGAAATTCTTCTCGTTGAATCTTTTCTTATCTTATGTATATTTTAGAAAGTTTGCACTGTATTTGAAAAGTGTTCACGATCAAAGAGTATTTGTTGCAAGCGAATAAAAATATGCTTACAATCTTACGTGAGTTGTGTTTAAGATTTTTATGAAAAACAACGATTTGTCTTCGGTTTGGATACTGAAATAACTTAATAATTTTTTATAAACTAGCCGTGATTCCGCCGTTTCACTCGTGTCACAATATCTTTATCGAAAACATCCTACATGTTATGCTCATACATCATCACACTTCTATTAATTTTCATTAAAATCTGTTAATTAGCTTTTGCGTGAAAGACAAACATACATATGTACCTACAAACTTTCGATTTTATAATATTACGATTAGGCGCTATTTAGAGAATGATTGAATAGTTTTAGGCATTATTATTATTAATTAGGCGGCTAAACGTAATTGTTGTAACAATAGTCTTAAAATAATCATTTTAAAAAAGTTTACTAAGCCACTATGACAAATTAATTAGTAAAATTGTGCGCATTTTTATAAATTACACCAAAAACTTATCTGGATCAAATAATAAAATTCATCAAAATCTGACTACACCTTTAGAACCTCCGATGCTATAGAGACAGAAAATCATATAGGTCACAGTTAAAATAGCTTTTTTACGCCGGGATTAAAAAACATGTTTTTTTTTTCAGTCGTGGCATAATGTCATCTATTTTTGTATGTACATAGTTGACTTAGTTCGATAAAGGTCTGTAGAAAAATAATACCAAGTTCATGGACAGCGCTTCAAATATAAAACCAAATCACGACATTAAATCCGTTTTCATCTGTGTACCAATTGCAATTGTTTGTTCTGTTCATTGTTTACTGAAAATATACTCTGCTTACAAACAATGGCTGGTATGAATCCACAACATAGACAAATATGAATTGCGAACAATTGTTTCTTATGCATCATAGTTTGTCATGGCTTTAATGTTTTTGAATATAGAATGACGGTCAAGATGATTGCATTTGCGAGATTTTTAAAATTAAACTAGTCTTACAGTGGATAAAAACACTCATGATTAGTATATTTTTTTAATTTAATTGCGACAATAACCACTGAACACTACAACAAACCTTCATAGATAGAAATTATTTTGACCATAATATGTAAAAAAAAAATCACCGCTTAATACTACTGTTAATTGTATATAAAAAGATTTTATATTCCATGTAACTAGCTAAGACCTATGTCTAATATCTTTTCGAAAGTCTCATTGATACCTACTAAATAAAAAGGAATATAATCTGTATTAAGATCATAACAATTCTGAATTATTTTGCATTCGCTTATCTATACTAATATTATAAAGCTGAAGAGTTTCTTTGTTTGTTTGTTTTAACGCGTTATCTCAGGTACCGCGAGTCCGATTCGAAAAATTATTTTAGTGTTGGTTAGTACTTTTATCGAAGCAGGCTAAAGGCTATATTATATTTTCAAAAAATAAGGGATCCTTACTAAAACTCCAATAATGTAACAATCGAAATGAACGCGAGGGAAGCCGCTGGCAGATGCTGGTTTACTATATAGAAAGTATTTCAAAGCTAAACTGATTAAAATATCAAACGTGTTTCTACAGTACTGAGTTAAGACAAAATACATTATAGTGTATGGTAAATAGCGTATCAACTGTGCTTTTCACCACTTATTGACCAGATATGAATTTCTTGTTGCTGATATAACAAACTGGAATAAAATAATATCTGTTCTGTGGCATTATAGGAACTGTTAAAAGCAAATCTTTGTAAATGTCGATCTATGACAGTTTGTGATATGAATGTATTAAACAAAAGAATTCTTTATGAGATCTTAACAAGAATAAAAATGTTATTAATAATCTTTTACTACATATAATAAATTATTAGAACTTGTGTATCGATACGTTCAATGAAGTTAACAAAAAATAATGTGATAGACAATTAGAAGTGATTGTTAAAAGCGATGAACACTAGCGAAGGCGCTTAATAAAATTCAAAGTAGCAATGTCTGTGTTCATTAAGTTGTAACGAAACTGCTATAAGAATAAGTTAAGTAAATGGTAATAAAGGTTTATGAGCAAAATCCATTACGCCGTAGCGTTACTTTAAGTTGTACTTAAACCGAATTATACTGTTCTTAATTGTTTTAATCTCTTAATAGAATAGAACAAAGTCATTGGCCGCGCCTATTTGTCTCCGGTTATATCTCCTAAACTACACAATTAATCTTGGTATTTTTTCTCTCATACTTCTATTTTTATAAAACATTTATATTATAATAAGAAATAAATTTGTAGTCAATAAAAAACAGTTGTCAATAAAAAAATTTATAGTTGAGATGTTGATAGAATAACTTGAAATAAAGGTGTGAACACATATTTCTAGTTAGGTTTTATTAAGTATTGTTGAAAATGCAGACCTAAACTCACCTCAAATTTGAAGACGAGATATATTAGTCTGCTATTGCTTTTCTAGTGTAGTTTGACCTTTAGATTTAGTACATCAATAAGCTTAAGGAAGCGCGATCCCGTAGTCCATGATAGTGGGTAAAAGGAGGGGGAGCATGGGTACCTAATCAAAAAGTTAAAAAATAACATTGATTCATTACCTGATGTTATTGAACGCACAGCAGAAAATTTTAATCTAACCATAAATTAAAAATTTAAACAATAGGTCTCCATTTCATTGTATACCGGGAAACTCGCTATTGCGAATATTTTAATATAAAATATTTTATCTCACGGATATTGTGACGCCATCATGTTGATGTATTTTTTGCTTCGGTTTAAAACGAGATTTTTCTTTCGTTAAGGTCTCTTAAATAATTTACCTTTCTACAAGCATTAATTACAACTGTCGTTTATTTTTTTATGACATAGGAAAGCAACCGAGCATACAGTTCAGTTATATTAAGTGATTTCGGTCGCTCATGGACACCTCCATAATCAGTAGATCTAGAAGATGCGTTGTCAAACTTACGGCCTTATTTTATTTCGAGTATTCGGAAATTCAAAGATTGAAATCTAAACTCGCATAGATCACGACTTTATGTTAATATGTATATAAAATATATATTACTTTAAGTAATTTAATATCAAAATAAATGTCGCATAGAACTATCGTTGTAAATGAGTTATTTTTACTATTCCTAGTCTCGTATTGACATACAGTTTGAAGTTGAAGTTTCATTGATCATTTACTAGCGAGTAAGTTCAATCATTGCCCGGTACCAAACGGTTCTTTTAAATATTTTTGGTCTGAAATTTGAAATTATGACTCGTGGTATTAGAGATGTATAATTCATTTGCTACGCAAGTTCTACGACTGACGTAGAGGTCTCTTGTCTAGAAGAGTCGCTTCAACTTCGTGTATCTGAAGTTTGCCTTTAAAGATTTATATCCATATAAAATACTATGTAAAGTTTTATTGTGGAAAACCTTGAATATGTAGAACTCAACCGGTAGGGTAATAGTAATAAACGGATAAAGTTTCCAACTCTTAAACAGTTTTCAAGTTTACAAGAAAGCTTCAGATAACGTTTATCCTTTATCAAGTTTAAATGGTGGTTTTTAAATTTTATTATAATACTTCCATTGTAGGTATAAAATTGTTAGTTAACATTCATCACATACCTTATGTTTATTACTTCTCTATTTTTATCTCTTTATAATTACATGTATTTAATACTGGGCTCCAATTAATTAATGAAATTTGTAACGTTCACAAATAATGTTAGATGGAAATTAAAAAACTTACTGGTTCTATCATCAAATAAGCTCAAGATACCAAATTTTTGCTTTTTTGATACGAATATCAAAAATGAAATTTTTCACATATTTCCAAGTAAATCATCAAACACTTAACGGTTAAGAGGCATGTCGATCACGTGAGTCTGCAAATAAAAAACCGTATCAAACTCTGCCCATCCGTTCAAGCTACGACGTCACTGCTAGACAAACAGATCTGGCAATATAATGACCCCCTCTTTTGTGTCGAATTGTAAGATCTAATTACATTATTTGTTACAAGTAAAGCTAATAAAAACATAATAAAGATATTAAGGTAGAATTTATTTTGAAACTTCGTTATAACGTAAAATGTCATAAATTCGTTATTATGACTTATAAAACTGCCTATTGGGGAATTAAGAACATTACGGCCGTTTCATAATTTACGTGTTTATTTTCGTACTAATTAGAACCTGGAGTTGAGTTTTACGATGATATCTCACACTTCTTGTGTTTCAGTTTTAACGGTAATCCGCATTAGTCAATAACATATATAAATTGTAATGGGCTATTTCTTTATTTGATATATTTTACACAATCTATATTATATAAAAATCTGGGCAATATTACTAGTATTATCAACTAGAATATTATAAAGCTGAAAAGCTTGTTTGTTTGAACGCGCTAATCTCAGGAACCGCTGGTCCGATATGAAAAATTGTTTCAGTGTTGGATAGAGCATTCATCGAGGCAGGTTATAGGCTATATTATAGTTTCAAAGATATTAGAGATCCTTACTAAAAGTTCTATAATGTAACTCAAGGTGTAAAAATCGAAATTAACGCAAGCGAAGCCGCTGACAGTAGCTAGTAATTTCATACAAGTATCTGTTACAGCGAATTATTCAACAGATTATAGCTAAGTTTGTTTTCATTAAAAATCTAGGTTACTTGCCATTGCTATTTATCGTGATATTACTTTTTATATTACGTGACAGATTACTATCAACTATCGTGTAGCGCTGCTCTTGCAGACGAGAATCTATGATTATTTAAATATATTACTATATATGTTTTATAACAGATGATCTTAAAGTACGTTAATTTATTATAATTAAATTAACAGTTAATATATATTGTAATTAGAGAGCATGTGTAAAATATGTACTTTCTAAAATAGACCTATATTAATATTATATAGAGGATTTTTTTTCTTTGTTTATTTGCATTGAATAGACTCTGAAACTACTTGATCGATTTGAAAAATTATTTCACCGTTGGGAAGCTACACTATTTCCGGTGAACATAGGCTATATTAAATTAAAAAAAAATAGGAATCTTTACTAAATATCGAATAATGTAACCCAAGGTTTAAAAATTTAAGTGAACCCGAGCGAAGCCGCTGGCAGGAGCCAGTTTTTAATAAAATAGATACGAAGTATTTTCATTAAGCAGTTTGTTTAAGATAATATTAGTATATGGCAACTAAATCATTCATCAAACAAACTGGAGCACATTGCTTGTACAAACCCATAAGTTTTAATTGAAAAACTGAACTCTGTGTCTTGAATATTTTATTACAATGTGTTAATAATAGCTTCGTGCGTACTAAAAACATACCGTATTGTCACGCAATAGATTCAGTTGGAACACAGGGTTGGCGGTTGCACAGGTGCATTTTAAGCTTCCAATTTATTTTTTAAAAACTGTGTTAAGCCTCAAACTTTTGCAATGTTGAGTTTTAAGCGGAAGAAATAATAGCACCGAAATGACGGAAGGATTTTTTTAGTCGCATTTAAAGTTTTCTCATAAACGTAAATATTTGACGATTTTTTAGCAGGGTTTACTGAATGTAAAATTGTGAAAGGAGTTATGTAGAGATTGTGTTACTGAGCGGAAACTTGGAGGTCACCGAATGATAAGCGTTAAGGATTTTTAATATATAAAATGATTATATTGTTGTGTTTTCACCATCGAGAACACATTCTTTGTAGAGCAAAACTTGCGTATTTGTCTTCGTAATTATACTTCTGGACCGATTTTGATTAGAAAATTTGTGCGTGTTCAAGTGGATTCGCGAAGACTTTAATTACAAAAAAAATGTATTTACAACGTGAGTATAGAGCAACGGCTGTCTGGTCCGCTAGTGTATGCACATATTTTCATTTTCATTGCCTTGTTACATTTTTAAAAATATAAGCGTGAAATTGGAATTATATATGAAAACAATTTGTCCAACTCTACAGCTGATGCACACATGGTGTCCGTTCGAAAATCAACGTTCGAGCGCAAACTTCATACAATCCGTCACGGCTGGATTATTTTGCTTATCTCGACACCTGTGTCCCGTATCTGATAATGGAGCATATTCAACCGGCACTGCTATAATAAATGTACTAGTATTATCTTTGACGTAATCACGTATATTACGTTATTCACAGTACGTAATAGTTTCGATATATGTAGATATAGATCCCTAATTATGTTTCAGTAATAATTACAAAAGCTGGCCTTCGTCATATCATTATGTTAGACAGCACTAGATAGTTAAACACAACAAAAATGATTGTCTCTTTTTTCCGGTAAAATTGGAAACCAGGTGATTCGGTAAATGGCATGTCATATACGTGACACGATAATTCCAAAACAATATCTCTCCAACTTTTGGATAAAATAAACGGCAAATGTAAAAGAGATGAATTATACATAGAATGAATCCTTAGAAATCCCTTTTTCCATCAATGCAAACAGGAAAATCCATTCACAGCTTACCGAGATTAGCTCAGTCATACAGATAAAGAAAAAATAACAATTTAAACTATAGCAATGTCAGCGAGATTTGCTCAAGAGTTTCTAATAACTTCCTGACAGTGAATAGTAGATGTATATTTGGCCAATGGAATCAACACAAAGATAACTTTAATATTTTTAGAACTTACCTTTAACGTCAAAACTACTGATACTTTATGTTATTATATGCTAAAAATGTTTTGTACCCCTGAAAGTTAACAATCTTTATCTCGCTACGTTGGACAAGCTATATCAATGTTATCACATGCTGGAAGTGAAAAGCATTCATTCATTTGTCATTCGCCAAACCTTTATTCACTAACATGAAAGGTAATGTTTAGTGCGTGGGAGGTTGTTCAGAGGTCGGAGGTTATTTGACAATTTTGGGAGCTAACGTAGCCGCGGTTGTCATGTCAATATTAACCCTAGCCAGCTACATTTCGTAGATACTGGTTGACTGTTGAATGAGGTTTTATCCAGGAGCTTTTAATTCAGTCCTTTTGTGAATCCGACTTGTGTAGTGAGCCTTTGTTATCCTGTTTTGAAATATAGAAAACGAGTCAAATGTTTGATCTTGTGATAGCGTAATGTAAGTAATTTGGTTTCGGTATTGATAAGTATGTATTTTTGTTAGGCTGCAAGCGAAACTTATTATTTATTCAACGAATATTTCTGAGTGCTAAAGTGCTCGTAAGCAGACAAGATTTGTACTGTTTGATTGTCAGAGAGTGACGGGGTTTAACGTGCTGGAATGTCATTTTATGGAGCAAATAAAATATTTTCGTCTCCCTTAGTTTGTCGGTATTTTTTTTTACAAGGACGACATGCATTACGCATATCAGTACCCGGTTAAGTCGGAGATTTAGTGCCTAAACATGTATATATTAAAACAAAAACAAATTTAAAAGATAATTACAATTTTAACCATATCTCTACATGTGAAGTGAATATAATTAGCTTTATCGGTATTGGCAACCTAATAGACACCCTTGTCAGATCCGTCACAGACTTGAAAGAGACCAGAAATACAATCACATGGCTCAAATGGGCAACAAGATTGAGGTTATTTAGCAAAGCTTTGAAGCGACTGACGCTTTATCTGTCGCCTATAAAATACATTACATTGAATTTGGGTTTAGCTTTTCCATGTCTATATCCTTCTAATTCACGCTTTGATTACCACAAAAATGTTACATTACTTTGTATCGTAAAGTTAGAACATTTTGAGTGTATGAAGGAAATTAAAAAGGTGAATTTGAGAAGAAAGGAATGATCGATCAAAAGTAATCAAGTTGAGAAAAGATTACGTAATGATTTTATGTAATTCATAAGCGTATAGTTTCGTTAAGAGTAGAGGGAACGAAAGGCATCGTAGTAAGTGACAACCGGAACTTCTACTCGCCTTACGAGAAAAAAGCGTAATTTAAAACAGACCAGTTATTAGTACAACGCAGCGTCGCAGACCAAAATATATGTATTAAATCTAGCGAGAATCAAACTCGTGGCACGTTTGAAAAATAAGCAACCTTAGTGATGTTTCACACACAAAATTTACCAACACTAAAGTACCTATTAAGAAAACATGAATAGAGTGGTTTTAAATAGTATGAATATACATTTCTACACTATTCAGGCATTTTAAGGAAATGTAGTAAGATCAGGAATTTGTAACAAGGTAACGTAACTTTACCGTTACGTCCCGTTATTTCCATAAAAATTTGTGAAAATTCTCCTAATGTTGCAACTTAAGAACGAAGAGGCGCTTTAAGTACTTTTACGGATTTACTTTCGAAAATAAGATTAAACCGAACAGAACTGAGATAAAACGCAAACTTTATGAATCGCATTTGATTTTTCTTTAGACAATAATCATTTTTAAAGAAAATTTACGTATTTTATATAATTTCGTTGAACGTGTTACTAAGAAATGTAAATCCATCTTTAAAATTAATTTATGTGTACTGTATGTAAATAAAACTATATAAATATAGTGGGGGAGCTGATGATACTATGAACATTTTTACTTGATACGATGCGCTCGAGTATTTCTGTCAATAGTTTTTTTTTAGTAATCTGACTAGCTGCTTTAGAAGCCCGTCTATATAAAAAGAGTTTATTCTTGTTGGCGATGTTATAGGGTACAAGGCATCCTCTGTTGTAATCTGCTGCGATCATACTAATCCCAAAATAACGTCTCGGACTCCCGTAATACAATACTATGGTTTATTATTTTAATGCTAATATGATACTTTATATATATAATAAATCAAGAGAAGTCAATATTAATTGTACTATAAATAATATAAAAGAAGTACTAGATAATTCTGTATGAACGCAAGCGAAGACGCGAGCAAAAGTTAGCAATTTATATAATAATTGTTCTTATGCTTATTCTGTCTGTACATATTATCGGCTACAATCTATTTTTCATCCCCTTAAATGTTAAGGGTAATTCACCTCGAAATTTTTTATTTTTTATTTCTTGGACAAAATTTCTTCTTTTCATATTTTAAGATACATCTTATCAAAATACATATAACTCCAAATTTTATATATTATATTTATACTAGATGACCTGGCCACGCGCTGCCGTGGCAAAAGTTTTTGTTATATCAAATTGTAATTAGTAAGCATTATTATTATCGAAACGTTTATGCTTTAAACACAGTGCCATCTATTGAATACCTACTCAATTTATTCAACAGACATTGTCATCTGTTAGAATCGTTTG
>JAOSYY010022780.1:0-16315 GCA_025727935.1 Hebomoia glaucippe
GGTCGAGCCGTTTCGGAGGAGTTCGACTACGCACCCCGTGACAGAAGAATTTTATATATTAGATTATACGCATAACCTCACAACTTTTGATATATAATTTTTCAGTTTTTCAGTGCACAAAATACGGTACTACAAGGTATTTATTAAAGAAACCAGGTTATGTAATTTTTAGTCTTATGTTCTGGGTAATCTCCGAATTGGCTGGACCGTATACACATAATTGTTATGGATAATTACTAACTGAAATAGTAAAATTACGGACATTAACACTTCCTGATTTTCGTTTTTCTTATTTTTAAACAATGTTACCTTATGCAGTTCATGTGTGCCAAGTAAAGTTTTTCTTTTAAAGTCCCAAACTTTCGCGGATGCTTTAAATCCAATGTGGTTAATTTGCCCTGACCCCACATAAGTCCCTTTAGGCGAAATAGCTACTGTCGATACGCTGTTTGTGTGACCACTGAGAAAATACATTTTCTTGGTTTTCCAATCTTGGATACAGACTTTATTCCCCATGGGATAAGCAATATGTTCACCATCAGGATGCACTTTAAGGCCTCTTATTGCAGATCCTGTAAATTATAGTATTATTAAACCAAGTCATAATCCGTGGTAAATTATATATAACTTTTTTCTCAGAGGAAAGACACCAGCTTGAGAAAGCCTCATCAATTAACAATGGTCATGTCAAGTCTATTGAGGCAAGAAACTATGTGTTTTACTACATACCAGAAATGAGATGGTTATTGGACTGAACCAAAATTTAAGTAATGTATTGATTAATTATTGAATTATATAAAGAACAGGTTTTTATTAAAAAATAATGTAGTTTATTAGGACACATATTCAGTGTATAATCTAAAAAGGTGGAATATTACCATCAAATCCTATTATAGAAAATGGCTCCAAATTCTTCACATCCATTGTTATAACCACATAAAATATAAAACAAAGTTGTTTTGGCTAGTTCATGGCATATACAATTATTTGATGACAATGTGTTGCTAGGAAACCATCACACACAATTAACATAGACAATTTTGGATTATGAAGAAATTACATCAAATTGACTATAATAAGGTCTCCTGGTACTCAAATGGATGGCCTATTTATCTATATTTCTATGTACATGTAGTACACCATATAAATTAGACATATTCTTCAGGAAAATCCTCATCACAACCATTTATAAAACTTGATTTGAATTTTGAGTTACAATGAGACTCGTAGTATTTAGAAGACACATTCTAATAAACAAGTTATATATAGTTATAATAATCCTTTAAACACTTTTTTCATCACTATATGAAACTGGATAGATACATAATTATGTAGTGCTAAAGGGTGGAGTAAAAGCCCTAATATTTTTTTTATTTATGAGATGAAAAGAAATCAGTCTTACTCAGAACACCTAGGTGCTTTAGGATTTTAACAAACATTAAACACAATATTAAATAATATTTTTATTTAATTCAACTTATAATATTGTACATAAATTTATTTAAAAATGTTTTATTCTTTTTACATAAACTAATTATAATACTGCATTTAAGCTACATAAAACATGTTTGTCCATTTAAATTCAAATTTACTTATAAATCTAATTAATATAACATAGTGTTGCAAAACACAACTTAGAATATAAAGTTTAAGGTTATGGTACACTAAAAGTGATGTATAAATTGAAGTGAAAACTGTTAAAGGTTCTATTTCACATTATTCATATTTAGCTACTAGAATATCATAAATTAAAAGTAAAGTTCTCTTTAGCAACAATTACATCCTTAATTTGTTTTCCAAATACCATTCATTTTCTCCCTTGGCACCTGCGTCTCACTTCTTTCTCCTTTTCATCAATCTGTTCTTTGGCAAGCTCTGCTAATTGTTTTATTTCATTTATCATGTATTGTTTTATTATTGACAAATATTCTGGGAGCTGAAAACAATAGACACAATCCACTTTTACTATGGTAGAGTAAACATGCAGCTAGGTGAAATTGTATTTATTATAAGGTAAACATTGATAAGAGTAGGGGGGAAGCAATAGGACTGTCAGAATTTCAACAAAAACACAACTGAGTAAGTAATACCACTTAGTTTCTTTTAAAGAGATGAGTAACCATCAACTTACCAGTTTTAATAGTTGGTAAAGAAAATCACAATACTAGGTTTAGGACATTTTTTATGTAACAAAAAGCATTTAATTTTAATTATATATCATGAATGTTAGAATAAGATACGTACTAGTAGGTCATCCTCGTTCTTCCCAAGTTGTACAAAGGCACATTTTGCAGCGTGACTTTTATGCTCCTCCCATGGATCGTCACTAGCCTCCCAACCATCTAATTCTTTACTACAAAGAAAACACTTTGCTGCATCTACATCATGTTTCCCAGAAGCAACTGAATAGAAACCAGCTTCAGCCATATTACGGATGTTACACTTATTTTTATCGCTAAATGGCCAATTTTTAAATGTCTTCACACGTTCTTCCACCAAAAATAAAGAAAGGCAACTCAATTCCGACATTATTAACATAGAACTGAAAGCCAGTTAATACGAAAACATTAAACAATTTATTATTATATGAATTTGAAATATTAGACAATCCGTTATTTTTAAAATCTACAAGAACCAACTGTCATCTCGCGTCAGGTCAATTTCATTGCCATTTAATACTTATTACTTACAGTTAGTGAACTATAAGGTAAGTACTTAATGACATAGTTTATGCACATCTTCCCTAAAATTTGTTTAAAAAATTATTATAACTTTATTCCATTTTTTTTGATAGATTTCATTGTACACTATTAAAAATTTAAGTTTATGCTCATTCATTAAATTTTCATTTTGATATTTATGTAAAAAAAAAATACATAAGACTATAGTAATTTCAAAGTTATATGATGGTTTTCATTTTATTGTGACAGCCTAAAAAGCCTTTTTTAACAGGAATCTGAAATGCAACTATGTATTTATACTTGTCAGTTCAGTTCTTCAGTATTGGCAATTGGCATCTGGCGATCTTCACACTGCAGTTGTAACCCCATCTTGTATATTTTTGACGTTAGTATATGTACTCTGTCACTAGTCTGTGTTGCACATTTGCTCAGTTCGATTTATTAGAAAGTAAAGAACTGAAAAGTAAACTTACGATCTTTGTAAAATCGAGTTGTATTTAAAATAGAAAGTCTATTTAAAATAATATATTTACACGTTTTATATAGAAGTTTAAGTATATACATCAACGTACAAACAAATAAGCAATACTTCAACACGTTAATCGAAATAAGTGCCTGGGAACGTTTATATAGGATTCTTTTGTTATTCTAGCTTTATTAGGCTTTCCATAAGTATAATTAAGTGTTAACGCGTTTGAACTGATATTGCGATGATCCGAGCTGTTTTCTAGCATCGTCCAGTGATTTAAAACGTTTTGGTAAGTTATTTTTAATATATTTTTACGACTTAAAAAATTGTTACAACATTGCCTTGATAATTAATTTCATGGCTAAATTATAAGTAATAACCTACCAACTAAAAGTTACGGTGTGACGTATGCTTTGTAAATATGATCAATAACATTACTAACATTTATAGATTGAAGACAGTATGGTTGAGTTATTTTTTATATTGCATTGTTATTTTACTGTAATGTTATTTAAGGGATTGATTTTTTAATCTCATAAACATCACCATGTATTAGTTGCTAATGATATTTATTTATTTGTTAATTAATTGTTGTATAATATTATAAGTTATATCAGATAAGTCTTTAACTCCCTAATCTTGAGAAGTAAATGTATGATTTTTGACTCACATATTATAAGTAATTATGTTTTCTCAATAAGCTCATTTATGCATTGAACTATAAATTGGGGTTTACATAACTATATTTATGAAATTCCGTAATAGTAATGTTGTAAAAATAGAATGTAATAAAAAAAAAAGTTTTGCATATTATAAGCTACAAATCTTCTTATACTGGTTGATTATGAGTGGATAAATTGCATTGATATTGATTTGGTAATTAGTTAATAACATGTTATTTATGGGCTATATAAATGTCTCCCTACAGATATAATTTACTTTTGTAAATAATCAATTAAGTAATTTAACTGACACAGTGTAGTTAAGAATAATTAAGTAATATTAAAGGTGATGATTTAAAATAAGTAGCTACTCCATATCTCAATTTGATCCGTGTCATAATATATGATAGACTATATCTCAATATAACATGTCAAGGTATGTATTACGAAGAAGTGAGTTAATTGGTTCATTACACATTCATATAAAGATGTATTTCAGAATATTACTTTTGAGTTAATACATATATATGAAGATTCATAGATATTTTATATCTATCATTTTGTAAAGATATGAAAACAAAGGATAATGTTTAAGAGCTTCACCCCTTCAAAATAGCTAACATATAACATGGAAGAAATCATAAATATGAATTTCGCCTTACTTTGTTATGACCTATAAAGGACTATCAATGAAAAAATGTATATTACTTATGATACTGGATTTTAATATATTACAAAATTGCTTTAAAATATGCAATAAGACCAATCACAAGGTCAACTTATATATTTAAATCTATTGCGAGATTGGAACCATTTTTAAGAATACTATATGCTCAAGAGTAAATATTACATGTTATTAAACTATAAAAGGTCATGTTGAGAATTGCTGTGACAGCCCAATATTGGTATATTAACATGGATATGGGTATGTCAATTAAGTACCCTGTTGTCTTCAGTTTGTGTTGCCTAGTAACTATTGACTAACTCCAGTGGTATCGAAGATTTTGAGATGTCTTTTCTCTTCTATCAATGTATCGAAGCATTAACGTATTCAAAGAAATAATTTAGAAATTTAAATAACATTATTGAAAAGATACCATTTACTTCCAATGTTTACAATTGATTTTTACTAAAGTTTTTCTAAACCATCTCAAATCGCAGAGTGATAATTTGACGATAAGAGTATAAATCCGGGATAGGCCGGGTTGGAATCAATGGCGAAGCCGCACTGCGGCCAGCTTTATTTCCTGTTCAATCCTCTTATGGTAGGCTTTTGCCATCTGCCAAATTATACGTACTTATAGAGATATATTTATGTTAAACGTTATGCGGTCTCGATCTATTTTACGTCGACCATTGCGAAAACATTGTACGTGTAAGGGCTGACACCATTACATAGCTTTTCTTGTCCTTAGAATTTTTAAAATCGGAATAATTATGTAATTGTATATCATGCAACTGGTACTAAATATATATCATGCATTTGGTACTAAATATAAAGGTCTATATTTATACATCTTATTCCTAAAACACTTTATAAGGGCTATAAGTCCCTAAACTAGAAATGTGGTATGTATGTATGTAACATATTGCGTTTTCTTTTAATTACAGTTTACCTAGGATTTGCTATCAAGGTTACGGAGAGAAGCTCTATAACATATAAGTATGAGATTAACATGTTTAACTATAGCACCTAAATATTAAACCTCATCTATTAATGTAAGGTTTATGAGATGAGATAATATCTTATTCGTCCGAAACAAAAGTGCTGCACATGGAATATACATATTTACATTTTATATACATATAATCACCCATAACTATAACCTTATCGACGATTAAGGGTTAGGTGACTAGTAGACATGTTTGTATTAGAACTTTTTAACTACTTAGCAATACCATAACACACTGTACCCCAATCAAGACATCATTAGTCTATTGCTGGAGTGGTTCGTTACAGTAAGGGTAATTAGGGCCAATTGGTAACTGAGGTCAATTTATTTTCAGATTGTTCTCGAATGTCGATTCTACAGATGTTTTGATATTCTAATCGTGATTCTTTCATTGTTTTACAATCAGTGAGGTGCAGATGATTAGTAAATGGTTGTAGATTATTGAAACTCAGCGCGGCGTGAATAGCGTTTGATCAAAATTAATTTCATTTCGAAAAACGACTAGGGTTTGGAGATGTAACGTGTAAATAGATATGTAACATGTAAATAGTCTAACTATTTTATCAAGACCTTTATGTGATTTCAAATATTCATATGTTTAGTGTATTAAAAATCTTGATATTTTTATCACATTGCATAACATGCAGAACCATCATGAAACTGTTTTGGTTTTTTATATATATGCACATTTAAGCCATTAATCTGATTGTAATGAAGAAATGGTTTAGATTCTCTCATGAAGTTTCCTAAACACACTTTTTTACGGCGCGAGGCACAGCAAAAATTCACGCATCAGAAAACATCAACGCATGAATAGGATTTTTCCATACCATGGCTTCGTCGAATAAATTATCTGAGGTTACCTTGTTTTGTCCTCCGGCTTATTGACTGCGGCGAGAAAACTGTTGATACATAACGTTTTGAAACTTTTCATACGATACATATTCTTACTATTATCTATAATTAAGGGGACCGCGAATGTCGTTAGAGCTTTATTATTTGTAATTAATTGAAACCAAGTGTAAGTTGTGTATTTTATAGTGAAGCGAACACAGTAACTATTATTTTGTTAATGCCCAAATAATTTCTAGATTAAAATAAAAATTTATGTAGATAGTAATATGGGGTGGGGTGTGGTGATATTTAAAAGAGACTGCATTTGCCGACTCGTTTCCACGGTTAACTAGGTCGGCTATTTGGAACGAGATAAAGTTGCCAGGTTTTACATTGTTTAGGTCTAAATAATAGACATTAGTGATAACTTTCTTTAGCTACATAGAACTTAAATACAGCGCTTTTGCCATAATTTTAATAATTTTCTGACTATAATCTGCTAATGCAAACTCCATGAAACTGTTGGCCAAAAGTTTCTTGATATCTGAATTTAAAATCATTCGAAATGCAATTCATCATAGATATAGTGAAAAGCCCACAATTGTTTACGTAATGGTAAGGACTATACGTCAAGTGAATAATGTCAAATTGATTTCTATTTGAGCACATAACCGGTAAATTCCCATCTGTCTTAACAAGCGTGTTAAATCACTACAATTTTATTCTAAAGAAGCATACCTATGGAGGTATGGGACTTTCCACCATTCGAGGTCAGTTATTTTAAAAATGCCAGACGATGCGCACTCCTTTAATATTGATACATAAAAGGTTTATAAAGTTAATTAGATATTTGTTAAAATTAGCCACAGTCTCTTATACCAGTAGGGTTTATATTTAATGCCTCTAAATATAATATAGAACTGTATTGATTATAATGGTTATAATGTTGCAACCGCTCTTCAGAAATAAAAGTATTGCAAATTACCGAATGTTCGATATAAAAATGAATAGCTCGACAATACATCATTGAATAATTCATGCCATCTGGTTAAAGTATTGTCGATTGATCCCATACACGTCAGTCGAAAACTGTAATAATCCATATCTATGTCTATATTAATAAATAAAATTGAAGTGTCTTGTTTTAAGTTTGAATTAGCTGCATTTTATGTGAACGCATAAGAAGTACGCGGTACTTATAATAGAAACACAGTTTGTAAAATTTTTTGACGGTTTGTTACGTTGAATCTCCGAAACCGCTGGGCTGTTTTTGACTGGTAGATATTGTAAGGAGTAACTTAACCTGTTTATATTTCATCATCATCATGATATAGTATAGGTACCTACATAATATCACTGCGGGTGAGTTCACAGAACACTGCTGTTACCATCGGCTCTAAAATGAGAGTGTGTATAATGAGACAATTGTAACCGCGAGGCACAGCTAGAAAAAAAAATAAGTTTGACACCAGTAGTAGACGAGTATATCAGATTTCTGTTGTGGTTAAAAATTCCTAACAAAGCTTAATATATAACAAGTTCTTGGCAACTTGATTTACCGTAGCGGTTTTATTACCTAACAAGTATTTGTTTAAAATATTATTTATAGTCTTATTCGAAGTTTCGGGATGTTTAAATGGTTGTGATCATGGCCAACAATTTACATGTTTTCATAGAATTAAACTTAATATATACTTTTCCACGCGAACGAAGCCGCAACTAAATGTTGGTAGTTAATAATTTTGTGCTACATTAAGTATATAGCGGATTTTAATCTTTTTCTCGGGGGGATCATTACTACGTACAGTTACTGTCTTATTATATATGATACTACGCGATGAGAAAGTCTTATCCGAGTTTCCTATTGGCAATTGTTAAAGTTTAAATTGATAAAATGTGCCAAGTTGAAATTTATATGTGAAATTTCGATGTCAAGTACTATAACTATACTCAAATGGGTTACAATTGGATATGGATATGGCCTCTTTTTAGCAATTCACATGACGTTCGTACCTTCTGAAGTTTGATGTGTTGGTTCATAGATTGTAGCTACACGAACATTCGTGACTGACAGGCTCAAGTTATGTAAGTCAACGTCTATTGTTATGGATATTACTTGATGATTTTTAACATAAGATAAGCTTTAATTTTTAACATTACCTCTATAATAAATAATATTAAAAATTTGTAGTATTCCTCTGGAAGGTTTAACACCTACTTACCTGTAAGAAAATAATTCATAATACGGGCAAGACTGTCTCATAGAATTATTAATAATTAATTAATTAAATATATAATGTATCTTAGGGCAATCTCTAGTTTATCAAGGCGTAAAATCAGCAACATGCTACATGTTAAATAAAATCTTTAATAGTACTTCAAACAAAACGTGGGATGATACTTAACCTTTGAAAAAAGTGCCCTCATAGAGTTGCATTGTCATCATAGAAAACCTGAAAACGTGCTAGACACGTTACATAAGACATCTTCAAGTGACGCAAAAGGTTTAAAGAGATCTACTTAGTGTTGAGAAAGGCGAATAAAATATAACCATAATCTTTTTCTTTCATGTTACTGAGTCAAAAATTGTATAATGTAGAACATTCTCAAAACCTGTACGATATTTTGATTTTTGGTGATTGCCCAGTAGCCGATTTTCATCTGTAGTTTTGTAGGCTAAATTATTTTCTTATGCAAAACACTTTATCTTCGAAACTCCATGCAAGTGCGAACAATAATCTAAAAAGTGATTCGAAGTTTATAACATATTTGAATTTGAGTCATAGTAAATTCGAATAGAAAGGTTCGGTTTTTAAAAAATTGTATTGTAAAGGCCATCGAGAAAAGTTTTAACGAATCAGTACCAAAAAGTTTCATTTAAAAAAGCTGAAATATAACGTGTATGAATTGAATCCGTATTTATACGTCGAAGTAAGTGCTTTGATTGAAAATACTGCGAATATTTGCTCTAAAAATATTAGTTTATAAAGTGTCCTTGGAAAGTCCTTGACAACAATTTAGGTTAAGGGTTATATAAGGTGACCCGAGTGTAGACGTTCAAAGGAATAGTTTGTGTAGTACGTGTTAATGTAAGTGTTTACAAAGACCTTGTTTTCAGTTGTTATATATTGTTAGCAATATATGTACATAATATTATATTGGTTTTTATTATGCTTTTCATTCTACTCATATCTAGAAATTGAATTGAATAGAACTGACGCCATTATAAGCATTTTCTATCAGTAACTATAAATATACAATAGTAATGTTTGTTATCTGGCGTTGCCCGGTAGAGAATATGATCATAATTTTTTAAATATTTTTAATTACGACACTGAATAATGAGAGATTTTGAGAGTCTAGAATTTTAAAGCTGTTAGTAACCATAGTTACTTAGAAAACTTTATTGAAGTTGTTTGGTGTAGGAGGTGACCATGAACGACGTGACAGTACCTTAAGTCCGATCCGTAGGTAACGGCAACGAAAACGATTACCCGCGAAACCGAAACTACCCCCGCAAGCGGAGGCGAGGTCTCTTGTTCCGCATACTACTCACCCAGGTGAGAATCCGTCCCGCTCTTCAAGCGCCCACCCAACCTGCGGCAGCCCAAGGCGAGGCCGATGCGACCCCGCGGGGCACCCTTGGTCTAGTCGCAGACACACGGAGAGCGCTGTCGCGCTCGCCCAAAATTTCCGGTTAGTTTTAATAGCCACTAGGCTAAAAACGCGAATGTCCATTAAAAAAAAGAACGTGACACATGATCTATTAAATCCATATATATTTAAAGGTAGAAGCTTACAATTGTTATGTAGTCTCCATGCTTTATAAATGAATTATTCTTTGTACTTGCTTATCTTTTATGTTTAATTTCTAGTATTGTTCTTGTTTTCTTTTAGAATCGTAAATCTGGTTACAATATATTAACGTTGATAATAAATGTTAAGCTTTTATTTTACAATCATTTGAAAAAAGACGACAAAGAAGTTAAATTATGTTATATGTATAGTGTAAGTTTTTAAGTTTTTATTTTGCAACTTGTGATCTTCGAGCAAACAATTCATGCCTACATTGTCCAAAATCCATAAAGGCCACTTCGTATATTCTTTAAAATAATAAAAATGATTTTTATAGTATTGATCGATATTATTTCTGCATCGATGTGATTCAATTTGAAGTACGGTTATTAAAAGACATTTTAAGAAATACATCTGTGCAAACGATAGCTAGTGACGTTAGAGAAACCTCAAAGTGCGTATACACTCTGAATTAAGTTTTGACGCGGAGTCAGTAAATGTATTTGACGAACAATTTGACTTATTGAATAATACCCTTTTTAACTCCCCATCAAAATAGACGAATCAAATAAATTTAACGTGTCTGGTGCCTGTAGTATCGTAGCGACTAAATGAATATGCCGATTTTGATCCGTTTTTTTTGAACGGTGACATACTTCGATTATGGTTCTTAGTTATATTATTCGAATCGTAGGTTACTTAACTCGATATAATTTTATGCTTGTTTAATGATTTCCTGACCAGATTTAGAATATCATGGCTTCTGTCATAAATACATTATACCTAATCCAAAGTACGTATGTGAAAAATATCCGCAATGCAGGTTTAAACATGTTCTATTTACTGAATATGAACCTGTCTTCCAAACCACTGCATTGAGCATAAAGAGGTTTCTGGTTTGGCAAAAAAAGTAGATGTTATATGAAAATTGGTATTTCAGTTTATTTTGTTAAGTTTTTTAACTCATGTTTTTTGAGAACTTTATATTTTACTGATGTGAAAGAGATTCACTTTATAGTAAATATTCAGCCACGTGCCACGTGCACGACGTCTGATACGCTGTAGGTATTATAATATTTTGATTGTTAATATGTTTCTGCATTTTATATAAAATTTCACAAATCTGTTTTTAAAAGTTCGGGTAGTTTTCGGAAATATAGACTGATATCAAAATACGCATTTCTATAAGTCCCTACTCATCATCTTATGATATATTACGTTTAAATATACCTTCTTATTGTCCTGTTGAAAATTATTTGGTAATGACTTATATTTTTAGAATATAACCTCATCGGAATGAAGTCATACCAAATCATTATTCTTTTTTAGTATAATACGTGATTATTTTACGTTCTGCTGCGAGAATAAATACGCTATATTGACACACGTGTTAGTAATAAAGATAAATTATACATAGTGTGTATTGTTCTTATTCACGTGGAAAATAAAATGATATTA
The DNA here is from genome assembly GCA_025727935.1 of Hebomoia glaucippe. Lineage (NCBI taxonomy): Eukaryota > Metazoa > Arthropoda > Insecta > Lepidoptera > Pieridae > Hebomoia > Hebomoia glaucippe. The sequence goes on from JAOSYY010022780.1 coordinate 11,573, forward strand.
GAAAATAATTATGATAGCATACCATATTTATCTTTAAATAATTCGAACTAATATAGCTGTGCGCGTCTTCGCTTACATATGTATAAGCAAAACAAAGAATATTATGGTATTCAATGGGATTCCAACAAAATAAACAAATGAGTTATGTGCATATCCAATTTCAACTTTTGATGTAGAGCAATTGATTGTTTTTGCTATTTCGTTAACAATTGATAAGCTCCTCTTTTATGATTGAAATTGTATTAATGAGTATGTGAATTGGGTTTAATATTTTTTTGTTCATTATTAAATCATGTCTATGTGAAACATGCACGAGTCGAGGATGTGATAAATTTTAATTCTTATTCGAGATTCACTTGCATAATTGCTACTCCTAGTCAGAAATAAAACTACAGACCTTCTAGTCAACTATTGTCATTTTCCATTGTCAATATCAGGGAAGAAGTAAAAAGTATTTAAACAAAAGTCTATTAGCTTGAACAATAGTGTACTTTGTTCTACACTATAAGAGTAGCAGACTGTAAACACAAAAGATGTCGTACAATAAGTTGACCCGGTGTTATTGAAAAATAAATACTAAACGTGATGTAGACAGTCGAAATTAGATGGATTCGATACCTGGTAATTAATTACAATTTACTTTATACCCGGGATCGGGATCTTAAGGTTACCTTGTCTAGCATATTTATACCTTAAGTTATCTCTGAGAATCAAAGAGGTGGTATGAATTTCGTATTATATCTGCAGCGTTTATTTGTGATTCGTTTCAATTATTAAAATGAAGTTAGTCTCTAAGAATTTTGAATGCGGGATGAAGCCAAATGCGGAGTCACAAAATAATAAAATATTTCGATTTAATAATAATAATGTTCCGAAACTGCTTATTTATGCCTAAATTATATCCGTTATATTATTAAAAGTTCATGGCCCTACTGAGCTCTCGATATTTTATCTGAGTTCATGCTCTTCTATTTCAACTACTAACCAAAGACTCAACTTTTATTTAAATATAGTAAATAAGATTTATAAAAAATAAATAAAGTTAATAAGTTTTATAATAGAAGTATTATTATCTTATGGTATTATTTATCTTTTTGATTTACTGTTTAGGTATTTTAAAAATTATCATAACCCTCGATCATAGTTAAGTCTTAATTAAAATACGCTGATCAGTTTTTGGCAACTTAATAAATTTACAAATTTCGTATTCACATGATTGCGAATTTAGTCAGCTTATGCCTTTTGTTCTCAGTATTATTATTGCTACTGTACATATGTATCTAAATTATGTCCCAAATTTTGTATGCTATTCTAATTATATAAATTTCTTATCTCCCTTGACGACAATAGTATTATCTTTCGAATATGTGTCGGTATAAAGTTTAAGAATTGTCTTCTATCAATAAATAATCGTTGTTCCAGAAATTTCCGAATATTACGTAACACCTTTTATTTCAGTAGATATCTATAATAATATTTAATAAATTGGTGTAACTGAGTTGACCTGATGATGGAGTTCGAAACAAAGCGTGTTTTACAGTTGTTTTTTTAAAGTATCTTACTATATTAAGATCAAACCACGTAGCGCGCGATTGTTAATTCGATGTATTCCGGTCTTCAATTCGCTGTACTATTCGAATTGTCGTTTCGCCATTCATGCGATAATAAGTAATTTAGTACTATATTGACCGAGGACGTCTCAATAGATAATCTTTTATCTGACTATTAAATAATGAGACGCCGAGTCGTGCACCGGTCACTCAGTTCTCTCGCGACCGTCTTATCCACTGTATCAGTCCATACTTCCTCTATTAATTATTGTGTTCTGTTAGACCTCTGAACTTTCCTATACAGTGGTCATTTACCCAAACAGGGAAATGTCATGATTTCTTTTCGCGATTGTATGAATACATGTATATGTAAGGTGATCAGTGATATTGACTATTCAAAATTAGTGGCGAAAACGGATGGTGTTTTTAAAATTTTCGTTGATATTATTAGTTACGGGAATTCTGTGATGTTTTAGAACGGATTGGTTTTTGGCAAGCAGATGCTTCGCTACGAGCCAAGATGACTATACAAATAAAGGTAAATGTTGTTTATAAACTAATTTGTAAATATGTAGTTGCTAATGTTATTTCGAATGAGATTAAATATTGATACAGTTTAAGAATGTCTATAAGAGTATTCTCTCTATTCGTGGAACGTTGCTCGTTTACAGTTGAAGTTGATTAAACAGTTATTGTCTTATGCATTCGAAGCTTTGTTCAAATCCCAGGTATTCTGTTTGTAGTAAACCGAATAACGTCGCTTCAGCTTTGCATGTGGTCTTGAAAACTTCGCACCGTTTTGACTCCAGTTTGATTTAGTGTCCTCTTGAAACTCTCTCTAGTGATATTTATTATTTATTTCTTTTACATAACAACCGATGCTTCGGGGTCTATTACCGTTACTTTAAAAAATTTACTACTTATAGTGACATACGTATTAAACACATCAGCACAATGTTGTAATTGTTTCATTTATAAATTAATTTCTCCCGATTGCCTTACATAGTTCTGTTAGCAAATAGTAAATTACCGAATGGTAGTTATTTCATTAAAGAATTGTGACCTTTAAAATAAATAATAATTATCATTAATTATCCCCTGTCCTTTCGAAGGGTCTTGTGAATGAATTAATCTTATTTAGGTTAATTTTAAGGTATAGCGTTTATGTATATATTTTTTAAGCCATAGGGCAAACGAGCATACAGTTCGCCTATACTAAGCGATTCTATAATAAGTTCACCTATACTAAGCGGTTCTGCTGCCGGCCGTATTCATTTTAAATTTGAGAATTCGGAAGTTCATAATATCCCAAGTTATAAATCGTAGTTGAAATGGTGAATATACTTTTAAAGTAGCGTGACCTAATTGAATTTATCATAGAAAAATAGTTCTTTTGCTACATATGTAGTAGTTACTATGTCACTAATTACTCTGTTTTGTTTCGTTTACATAGAGAATGATGAAAATATGTATAAATTATATTTAAATTGATTGTACATGTTAACGACGAATAGGGATTGAAACAGAATTTATTAATTTGCTATAGATTGTTGGATACAACAATATCTGTTTCATAAATAATTATAACTACATATTTATATTTAAACAAATTGTTAAATACTCATAAATTGAACTTAGTAAACAAGCCTAAGTACCGGCTACTTTCAAGATAGATGTTAACCTTTGAATTTTAAATATTTCATCAAAAAATGTATAAGATTTGCATTTCGATTTTTAAAGATAATGTTATATATATTTTATGGTTTATATACACAGCATTAACCTATAAAAAGAGCTTCATATTATTACAAATACTATTATACAATTTTTTCCCTAACTTTACATTTAAGGTCGGTTATGGACTATTCGCCCCTCCCTTCGGCACGCGTTTTAAATGCGTTTTTATACAAGATGTGGTCAATGTTCTGCCCTCCCAGACATGAGCCTATGTTATAATGATAACTTTATCGTTCTGTGACCTAACAGATAATTTTTCTCGGTAATTGTTTACAAATTTGTATAAAGAATTTAGAGAGATAAGCTTGTTTGCATTCGTTTTATTCATTTTTAGAATTATTTACATAGTCAGAATCAATTAGCTAAGTCAGTTAAATTTAAAAAACACTATATTTGTTAGGGTTTATTGTTTTAGTGTATTTGATATTATTCCTAACCCCGTATTTTATATGCGTGTAAAAGTTTCAGCAATTCTTATTATTATGAATAATGGAACCCATTTGCGGAAATGTTAATGTATATTTATACTGTTTTTTCATCATATACCTACTTAGTAAGGGTTCGGAAATAATCGGTTGGCGTATTAATACATATATGGATTATGATTAACGAGAATATTTCTTTGGTCGATTTTAATTTCGCTATCGATATTACTAAGAAACTTTGGCATTTCTTTAACCTAACCAATCATAATTTCGTAACAAACATTTTTGTCATATACATATTACAAAGAACGTTTTTCAAAATAATATACTAATTTGACTATTTTTTCTAGACTAGACGCTAATAGATATTAAGGGGATTTAGTAGTATAAAGAACACTTAACGATGTGTATTATTATATAACTATTTATGTTTATTTCTTACTAGCTGTCGCTAGCGGCTTCGCTCGTGTTCATTTCGATTTTTACACTTTGGCTTCCATTATTGGACTTTTATTAAAGATCCCATTTTTTTTAAAGTATAATATACCCTATAACCTTCCTCGATAAACATAGATACTAACCAACACTGAAAGAATTTTTCAAATCGGCCCAGCGGTTCCTGACATTAGCGCGTTAAAATAAACCCTTCAGCTTTATAATATTAAGTACAGATTGCTTCTGGAAATCTGACTTCATTTTCATTTCCTCGCGAATATCGTCTACGTAACCCTGTTGCGTCCCATGATAACAGTAAAGCAAGTGAAGTTGGCATTACGCCAACGAGCTGAAAGCATTGAAAGCTTTTTTCCGGAACATAAACTTTATGCCCCTATTCGTATAGCTTAATTTCACCGAACTCTGAACACATTTGCCTAAGATATTCAGGAACATTTTTCAGTACATCTGATTTGTTTGTGGCGTGGAAAAAAATGCTTTTCTGGTGCTAGTATATCTTCTTAATATATATAAATCTCGTGTCACAATGTTTGTCCTCAATGGACTCCTAAACCACTTAACCGATTATAATAAAA
>JAOSYY010022819.1:0-16307 GCA_025727935.1 Hebomoia glaucippe
ATAATAATAATAATAATAATTAATGTTTCATAATAATATTATAAGTAATCATTATGTAATTAAGAATTAACGATAGGCAATTGAGGCCGTTGACTTTCTATATACTTTTCCAATCAATTTCTGTTATAACGTGCAACTGAGACCTGATTTCGTTAAAATAATTAAATATATTAATGTTAATTGTGGTACGTCAAACTTTTTATTGATTGAAACGGTGGGAAAATGTTTTGAATTATACACAATGACAATAATTTATTGTTTTCATTGCAGTTTTCGCTGATACTATTTACGTAACTACTTTTAACGATTTTAATAGATTTAATTAGGTCCTCTCAACAATCAAAAATAATAGCTATGAACCAACTCAATTAAGATTTTAACAATAGCGCATCAAATTTGGTTCATTTGTCATCCATGCCTTAGACAAAAACAGTTACAGGCGTCAATATTCAAGACTCTTATTTTTGGCTGAGATTTAAAAATCGAATTTCAAAATGTAGACGTATAAATTTATATATTTGGCCAAAATTAACTTCCAAAATATAATTAGATTATTAATTAGTTACAAGTGTAATTGTGTGATTGTGTGTGATTATTAATTAGTTAAATACAAGTACACGAAAGCGGGCAAAATTATCTTAAGTAATAAAAAAAAATTACTAAATATAATTAGTTTTCAAGTCATGCAAATATTGTGTAAAATGACTGCTCTCTAATTGAGCACTTAATACCCTACTGCAATTTTTCAACTTACTGACATGAATTTTCAATTCCAGTTTTTGTTAACTGATCCGTGTCCAATTTATATATATGAAACACTATTATTTTCATTTAAAAATAATTATTTGTTTATTTTCACATCAACAAATCACTCTTTACAGCCGAGGTGTAAAAAACCAAAATGAACGCATTACATAATAGGACTTTTAGCAAGGATTTTTTTATTTTGAAAATATTATATAGCCTTCCTCGATAAATGTACTATCCAACACTGAAAGAATTTTTTAATGCGGCGGTTCCTGATTTCGGTCGTTTACATAAACAAACAAACTTGCAGCTTTATAATATTATAGTATAGATGAAAATATGGTATAATCGTAATACGTGATGAATAAACAAGACAGTTAACAAGATATAAAAAAATTTTAATTCGAAATAAAATTTCATGTTTAGAATTACTCTTTTGTTAATACAATCACACAATATAATAGCACGCAACAAAAATAGTCTAGATGCCATTTGAGATACATTTCAAGCAGTCCTCGCTCTCAAATATCTAAAGTATTTCATAAAAATCTTATACTAGCGCCATCTATTACTATAAAACTGTACTAAAGGACTCTCTTCCATCTACATTTATTTTTGTATATATGATAGGAAGGCGAGGATGATTTGAAACGTACAGCGGGACCACTCTGGTCGAGAGTAACGAGGGACAAAACACACTGGAAGAAATTGCAGGAGGCCTGTGCCAAAAGGAACACTTAGGGACTTCCTGTAACTCTATGTTTAGGAAATAAATCAGCTATTTATTTATTTATTTATTTAATTGATATGATACGAAGGAAAGTGACACCTGTCGCCCATCGAAACCTCGAAGCCTAGTAGATCTAAGAAACGTGTTGCCAACCTTAGGGCCATAGGCATAATATCATAGATTATTTAGTGACGTTCTGCCGGCCTTATTTATTTTTATTTCGACTATTCGGAAATTCATTGACTCAAGTCGAAATGCTCACAGCAGTTTTCGAATTTTCCAATTATAAACGTAACGTGATCTGGATGGAACTTATGGCTAACGCAGCCTTTTAATATCTAAGTTATTTTGAAAAAAACATCTTGATAATTAAAATGTTATTTATCACAAGCAAAAACAACGATTATAAAGTCATTTGAAAATTAAACTATCATTAAGCTTTTTATTAAGGAAATTACGACGATTACATTCAAAAAAGATCGCCTTGAAAAATATTGATTTTTTGTTACTTTACTTATTCGTAATGAATGGAAACTACCACATTGTAAACTGTTGGACTTTGATTATTAATTTGTTTTGAATTAAATAATCAAACACTTAATGAGAATAGTTACATATGCAGAAACATATTTTTACGAAAAGAAAGTTACGCATAGATTTAACATCGAACGAAATATTTAACTTATTTATTTTTAAATTAAGTTTTAGAAAAGCTAAAAAACAAGCTTTAGATTCCATTTTTATTATTGATTATAATATGATATTTTTTAAGTAAACCCAAATGAAAGCGACTAACGCCTGAAAAGATATCTTCCGGTTAGTTTGAATAGCGAATAGGCTAAAAACGCGCTAGTCAGTCAGTAGAAAAACGTTTGAAGATATCTTCATAAATCAGATCAGCATTGAAGCAAAGAAAGCCTATTAAAATCGGTTCATTTTTTAAGGCTATCTTACAGACACGTCGATCTAATAAAATTGTTGTAATGCACTAAAATCACTTAAAGGGTTTGGTTACATTGTTTGTAATATTATTTACGAGTGAAGTTAATATTAGCGTATTACGAGTATAAAGAATTTCTAAATCCATTGATCTGAGAGAAATTTGAAGACTCATCTTTCAAAATGACGTAATACATGAATGGTATAAATTTTTGATATTGGGACTTCCCGATTTGGTTTATAATATTTTATCATAAACCTTACGCGTTCTAATGATGTGTACTCTGTGGAATTTTAAATTATAACAATCTTATAATCTATTACTAGTAAATGCGAAGGAAAATATCAAAAGTGATTCGACTTGCTGTCTATGTAGATAGCTGTGAAGTGAAATTCCGAATACTCGAAACAGCATACGTCGACAACTCGACAAAGCAAATATTTTTTTTTATAAAGTCACGTTTTTCAGTACACCCAAGTCATCGCATAACAATGAATATCATATTAAATATAATTACATAAGTAAGATAAAGTTAATAGCATTTGATTACTGACATAAGAATAAAAGAGATTTATGTAGTGTAATAATATATATTATTATATACATATTGCAGAAGTCAAGGTCGACTCTTGGCCACGAAGAGGTCAATAGGAAGTGCATCGGAAGAATCTGTAAATTATTATTATATTATTTATTATTGACATTAGAATTTATTATTCAAAATTTGTCATGGTTCAGTGTTTGAGTTTAGATTTTTTATTTAACATTTTAAATTTGAACTTTATTGGGACACCAAAAAATTATTGTTGACTAACTGACGCGACAGATGTTGTCTTAATTCCAATTGAACATTAAGAAAAAATATGTCAAACAACTGTCAGATATGTAATATTAAAATTAATTAATGTCGGTAATTTTTCTTCTATATTTCTAATGTTCCGCTCAAATATATTAAGTTTTCTTTAATAAGAGCCTTTGACTGACAAAAACAAACACAACTAAAAAAATTTACGAAATCGTTATATCCGTTCACGCGTGATGTGATGACCAAGGAAAATAGAGATTATTTACGTATAATATATACAGTTTTGTATGTTATGTTTTTACATTCGAGCAATTGACGATACAATATGTTTAAAATTTACTACCAAAAAGGTAATTGAGTAGATATAGTCTGAGAGTCAGTATATGGCCCAAAACTTTTCTCAAGGCACAATCAATATTAGGAACATTTTCAAAATGTCAAATAGAATTCATGAACATTCGTAAATCCAAATTAAAATTTTATCTTGGAATTCGGGCCCTCAATCTATATAACAACCAGCTTTACGTTTTTGTCCTCGATATTATCCAAAAAATTTAGTCAATTGTTTGCAGTTTACTCAAAATAAAAATAATGTTGAAATCCTAACTCTGAGGCTAAGTGTATGTTACGTAGAAAACGTGACGCTTTTAATAATACTTTTGTTAAATTTGTAAATCATTCTTTAAAGGAATAATCTTAAAAAATACACGATTGAAGTCGCGGGCACCACCTAGTGTTTATTATTAAATTGTATTGCAATACATCACAATATCACATGATATTTACGATTATCTAAAGCTACGGGTCAGGGTCAGTTCACGGACTCGTGGAGGTCAGAATCCGCAAAGAGGAAGCGTTTGTCATTGTTCTACCTATTAAATGACGCTGACTGCATTTTAATTTTGGCGATTTCAAAGCATCATTTATGCTGATTTTTTATCTTTTGTATTGTTATAGATAACTTTTCTGACTTTTTCTCGCGGCTTCGTTCGTGTTCATGTGGATTTTGTTAACCTCTTCTAGTTGTATATCATATTTTTTTGGGTAAATGCATTAAATGAACAGACAGGCGATCGATAGATTAATTTATACTAACATTATAAAGCTGAGGTACTCCTCAGCTCAGTATGTTTGTTTGAGCTCGCTAATCACAGGAATCGCTGGTTCGATTTGATAAGTACTTTCAGCGTTAGATAGTACATATATCGAGGAAGGTTTTAGGTTATATTACACTTTATAAAAAAAAACATCCTTTAAAAATCAAAATGGACGCGAGCGAAGACGCTGGCAAAAACTAGAGATTTGTTAGATCAATGTGTAAAGAATACTAAGAGAAAATAACTGATAACTGTGTATATTAATATCTAATTATAATAACATAAAGAATATGTTATGCTCCGAGATGTGTTTAATCTACTCCGCAAAAACCGATAACTCTGAACGTATTCAACGCATTTTTCGTCCTCTGACATAGACAAAAATGTCTCTAGCCCATATCCCACAAGCTTCAAGAACTCGCTTATACTTAAGTCCCACGTATGACCGCGATGCGGACTTTTAAAAGATATTTTAAAACAAATAACTGATATCGAATTTTGCTATGAAAATAAACCGTCCAACAGTAAAATGGTAATTGATAATCAATTTATTAACGGCCGATGATTTTTATTTACGATCGTTTACCGGATTTACCTTACGGCTAAAAAACTAGTTAACTCAAGATCATTTTTTGATCAAATAAATACATCCATAAACTTTGTCCTTAACGCCTGACATTATGATCCAGATAAGGAGGATGTTGAAAGCGGATTTTAGTATCAGTTTTACTTGAATATTATTTTATATTGGCAAATAATATATTTAATTTGTACGGAAAAAATGCGTTTGTCATTGAGAAATAATTTTTTTTCCTCCGACGCAAAAAGAGAGATATTATAAGTTTAGTGTGTGTGACTGTAGCATCAAAACTTCTAAACGAATATGCCTAATTCGATGTGTTTTTTTTATTAAAAGTTGATATACTGTTTCTTAGCTTTAGTTTAAGAAGAACTTAACTAACTAATGACCTTGGCTTTACTTAATTAACTAGATAATAACCGTGAATTGTTAATTAAGAAAAAATGTTAATCTTTTTTAAAATTTTATTAATTTTCACTTACATAATGTAGCTTTCTAAGGCAATAAACATAAAATCTGTTAGAAATTAAGATAGACTATAAATACAGAAATATATATAACATATGAAGAGTCTTTACAATTTACTAAAAACATACACTTTTTTAAAGAAATGATTAGCAGGATGCAAACTTCGATTCTCCATTTTGTCCACTTTATATTTTATTGTTGAGGTTAAATTTAAACTATAATATATCAGTTGCTAGCGTCTTATTTTATTATAGCTTCTACCAGCGGCTTAGTTGGCTTTTATTTTTATTTTGACACGTTGGGTTACCTTATTGGACTTTTAGTAAGGAGCCCTATTTTTTTTTTAAATATAATACTGAAAGAATTTTTCAAATGAATCAAAGGTTCCTGAGATAGCATGTTCAAATAAACTCTTCAGATTAATAATATTAGTATATATTTATTATAACAGATTCAGTTCTAATTAAAATATACTTTTGCCGCATCTTAATATGTTTATGTAACAATACAAAGTTCTTAGTAAACACGTTCAAAATGGTCGTTTTGAGCGTGTTTACTAGATTATTCGAAGTTTCTTGTGTATTTTGAATAACTTCGTATTCTAATCCCGTTTCGCTTGCGGAAAAGCCGGGGTCGAAGGAAAACGTCTTTTAAAAACAGGAAGGGAAATTAATGAACAGAGTAATATGTATATTTTCGTAGATTTCTATTATCATATACCGCGATAATTTTGTGTAGATAGATGCTTCCTTGTTATTGAACTAACTTGGTAGGTTAAATTCTTTTCGGCTTTACGTCGTCCTAAAAGTACAATGTTACCAACCTTCAAAAATGCTCGTGCAAAAATAATAACGCTTCATTACCTAATTTTGGCGCGAAGTCAAAATCATTTAACGACTAATATTTTCAATCCTTTATAGTTTTTTAATTATTTAGTTACAAGTTACTCAATCCATTAAAAATGTCAGTACATTTTTAATGGATCGAGTGAAATTAAATCTGATACTTGTAATACCAATATTAATTGATCTTTTAGAAATAATTGTCTATCGATAGATTAACAAAATCTTAAAAATGTTTCAAATAATAAATTTGTAAACATTATTTTTTCTAATTAATTGTAGAAGCTATAAAAAATAATATTTAGCATTACTAAATAGGTTAACTAATGTCATAATCAAAACACTGTCTGTGTACCCACTTTTTAATTTTTCTCATATAGTAGTGTTTTTAATAGGAGTCTAAGTTAAAATAATATGTAACGTTTATTATGGCTACGTCATATTTCCGATTAGCTATGGCAGTCTATCTAATATTCAGATTAATTCTAATATAGATTTTTCATTGAGTGTGTTAAATTACGTCTGCCGGAGAAAAAATATTTGAGTGGTTTATTACATTGATAATAGTATGTGTATTATGCAAGTTTAACAACTACATTGCATAACGGTTCAACGTTCTTTTGCATTGTGTAAAACTTTTTTATTAGTTCTGTTAAGGCAATGTTATAAATAATAAATTAAAGGCTAGGCTTTTGGCCACCATATCTTATTATTTAAGAAATGTTTCAGCTGTTTTAATTGGATTTAATCTTAACGACAAAGTCAAAAATGTATTGCGCTTCGTATATCATTAATCCTTAAAATGGAGTATGATAATTTTATGATAAATAAAAACGGACTAATTTTAACTGACTATATACTTTTTATTTATATTTATTGCAACATTTTCATTAAATTTTACCTATTTTCCATTTTGGAACAGAACTTTGTATATTAAATACAATATTTTTTTTTATAAATATTTAATAGTTTTTATAAATATTTGAGTAATATAATTCATTTAAGCTTTAATTTTTGATAAAAGATAACCGTTATTTTATAGTTGATAACACTTCAAAACATAGACTACATGATAGTATTCGAGAAACAAGAGTGAAAGTGTAATAATCTAGGTATGTAGTTAAACGTTCTCAATCGCAGTTGTATTCGCCTTAAATCAAAGATTGGGCTGAGCTAAAAATGCTGACTTTCACCTCTGATGGTGATCTACTTGGACATTTTGGAAACTGAGGGATGGATTACGTAAAATAATAAACCTTTAATGATTTATTGTTGTTACGAGAGAGACGTATAAAATAAAAATTTATCATGTAATAAAATGTAAAGTTTTAAACAGTGATTTAATGTAATTAGCCATTACGAAGTTAGGTTTTGCTGACACGTGAATATTTCAAGATAATTGAATCATTTTGATTAACGAATAGTGTTCTATATTTCGTTCAATAAACTTATATAGGTAGTAAATAATTAATAAGGTGTAATACAAACACTATACCGTGTAGCCCAATTTTCGGGTTCTTCTTATACATATAGTTCAGGAAGGAGAGGTTTATACATCCCGAAAGCTAAAATTGTTATTATTATAATAATGAAAGGAATACGTAGACATAAAAAGATTAATTTACTTAATCCAGAATGTTTATTTAATTTAGTTAATAACATTATTCCTTTTATTAATGACGTCAATGCAACTGCATTCATGCGAGCTACATCTTTACCAAAAATCGTTTGAAACGTAAATGTATATGTATATGGAATTTAAAAAGACATTTTAATTTTTACCATTTTTACTACTTAAATACTTTTAAAGTGTCGATGTATCGATACAGAAAAGCTTTAAACAATTATGGTTTGATTCCGAATTTATAACCTCCATGGTAATTATTATAAATTGATACATGAAACTAAAAAAATAAATGTGTCTAATCGAAAAATGTGTATTCGACCTTTCTTGCCAAGATAATATATATTATTTATTTTCTATACTTTCTTCAATTATTAGAGTCGTCATCTAGTGTTGAGTAACTACAACATGGCGTAGTCACGAATCATGAATTATAAGCAGATTTTATTAGTTCTATTATTATTTGGTAGATGTCACGTTGACACCAAAAATAGTTTTATAATTTACATTAAAGTATTCAATAAAATAATGTCTAAATAAGAATGTATTCTGATAAAAATTATTTAATAATAAAGCAACATATCTAGAAATTTTTGTTTATTTGTTAAAGGATTTTATTGTTTAGTTAACAAATTTTATATAATGGTAACATATGCCATCTAATTCTATAGTTTATGTCGCAACCGCTGAATGACAGCAGCTGGCTGTGCGAGAAAAATTGGAAATTATGAAGTAGGTTTATTTCTAAAATAAAGTGTTTAAATGACTGTTGGAAAAGAAACAATGGGGTAAGTTTATTAAAGAAAATGTTATCTTAATTTACGTGCCATACACGTGTCGTCACTTATAGGAAAATCGAGAAAATTCCCATTTTCCAGCCCTAAGTATTTTTTGGGAGGGGATGCATTTTACCACAGCGAAGGGATATTTTCGGTTTTCCTTTTGTTACTGTAAAAATAGCTTTTGAAATTACATCTTCAAATATCTCGTTTTTATATTAAACATTATGTTTTTATTAAAATTCTTAAAAATATGGTTCACGGTTTCGCAACTCCCAATTCGTATGATTACACTTGATCATTGATTGTATCCGTATGAACGCTCTTATTACGGTATTAAGGACGAGGGTGTGCTCTAACTTGGCTATTTATAGTACCTTTGTAAATTTAGAAAGTGGTGATTCTTCAGAAAGAAGAATAGTAATTATATTCATTAGCATAACTCTGATACGCTTTTCGTACATAGAATTTTTCTATTTGTTGCATTGAAATATTCCACAAATTTTTACTAATTTTTCGGTTCTTATGAGGAAAATTTTATTTATCCTATAATGGGGTAATTTTCTGTGTGCTAATGATCACCTGAGATAGTAAATTTGTTTAATTATAAAGACTAGACTAGTTAACAAGTTTTTTTGTTATATGTTTTGACCCTTTAAATTCAAGCATTTGTTTCCCCTTAAGTACTTATGATAGATTGTTTTGTAAGTGAAATTATATGGTTTGTTTGAGAAATCTATAACCACATTCAGAGCTATAGTGCTTAAATTTCTCAAGTTGATTTTTGGCGCATTTTATGCATGTCAAATATTATCTTATCAACTCCCTTGCTATCTAACTATCTACTTGAAAATGCCTACCACATTTTGATGTGCTTATCATATTTCTCTGGGTTACAAAGATAATTGTGTCAATTTTGTTTGTCTAAGCTCCTTTTATACTAAATTTAATGAGGTCAAAAATATTGTGTATAATTTATTTGATATGCAGCCCTTGATAGGGCTGTTTGCTGATACTGAGTCTTAATTAACTGCATTTGACTTTAAACACAGATATTATTTGTCTAGTTTAATTTATGACACTAAGAACAATGTTACTTTAACATAATCAAAACACATTTTCACATTATAGGTATTTATCATTTAATAATATAGTATAATGTGTTAAAATGTATATTCAATATATATATCGACTTTTTGTCCCTTGTATTTAGAACAAAAATTAAAAATAATATTGTTACTGGTTGTGCATGAGTAGAAAGAATAGGGTTGTGCACGATTTTCAAAGAACACCAATGAAGCATAAATAATCAAATTTGTTGTATTTTCTATTTAGAGATATTAATAATATTCATTAAGAACTATCATAAAAATGTATATAGATATGGTGAAATCAATCAATTTGTATTTGCAATTTTATACTAGTTGTATTTTTTCCAAATACATAAAATAAAAAATAAATAAATTAGCAGTAGCTCATTATGTAAAAATTATGGCTAAGGTCTTAAGGTTGATATCCCATCACCTAAACCTCTTGGTGTTTTGTGACTGTAATCTCTTATTTACTGCTCTATGGTATAAAAAATGAATTTATTATTTAAGTATTTTAACTGAAATAATATAATGTTTACAGGGAACAGCCAATCTTCACGTGCAAGGCGCACGTGTTCCACATAGATCCGAAGACGAAACGCTCGTGGATGTCTGCCAGTTCAGCGGCAGTATCTGTCTCGTTTTTTTATGATTCCTCCAGGAATCTGTACAGGATCATCAGTGTAGAAGGGACAAAGGTTTGTTTCCTTTTATGTAAAAATGTCCTTGATATTATTTTTAATAGGACAATTACCACCACATTTATAATAATTGTATTTTTTTTCTTTAATTATAGTTAGGATTATCAATTAAATTTCAAAGAAATAATTATTATTAAATTAAATCAGTTAATATGCTTATAGGATTTTTAAATCTTGATAGCATTTTCGTTCCTTATGTCTATTGCATTACAACATTAATAGAAGTTCTTAAGACATATGCTTGTTGATTCCCATTTATGATACCTTGTGTGACAAAATATATTCGTTTTTAAGTTCCTAATTAAAAAAGGGTGCAGGATTTTTCTGTGCCATTCTGTGGCATTGTACCTTCACAGTGGATTAAATAATTTTATTAAGTTTTTTCTGTTAAAAGTTGAATTAACTGAATATTCTATGTACTAGCTGACCCAGCAAACGTCGTTTTGCCACATATATATATAAAAATTGGGTGTGAAAATTTGGCGTTGTATGTATTTTTATATGCTGTATTATAAAAAAATAGAAGGAAAAGTTTTGTCTAAAAAATAGAAATGTAAATTTAGGGGTTGTCCATCCTTAATATTTAGGGGGATAAAAATAGATATTAGCCGATTCTCAGATATTCTGAATACGCATATAAAATTTTATAACAATCGGTCGAGCCGTTTCGGAGAAGTATGGGAACGAACATTGTGACACGAGAATTTTATATATTAGATGATCCAGCTAATATTTTTAAAATTTGTCTTCAATTAATTAATTTTCACTTGTTTTAAATATTGTTTTTTTTTTTATTTACAGGCAGTCATCAACAGCACTATAACAGCAAACATGACATTCACAAAGACTTCACAGAAGTTTGGACAATGGAGTGATGTACGAGCTAATACTGTATACGGTCTCGGGTTTGCTTCAGAGGCTGAGCTTGGGAAGGCAAGTATTTTAATTAAAGATTTTGACGGAAAAGTTAGTTTTACTTGAAGTAGTCTCAAATATATGACAATATAGACATGACGAGTTTCGAATTATTTATGTTTATTTCGAGCATTCGATAATTTATAATGAGATAATTTTCGAACGATAAGTGTTGAAGGAATATCGAAATTTTCTCTATAAATTTCGTAATGCACTTAATAAAATAATTTAGGTTGACAACATATCATCCAATAATCTTCTATGGCAATCTACATATCATGCTCCTTTTTTGTTGACAGTTACTATCTAATTATTTTTATTTGTTTAAAAATCACCTTGTCAGTTTGTTTAATGTGAAGTGTTTAAATTTACAGTTTATAGAGAAGTTCCAAGAAGTAAAAGAAGCGATACAAGCTCAGCAATGCGGTGGTCCTCCGAAGACGACGAACGGTTCTGGTGCGGCCACGCCCGTCGCGTCCGCAACCGCGAGCCCGCTTCTAGCGGCTAGAGCGCCTACGGACGAGCCGCCCGCAGTTTCTCCCGCACAGGTATGACAAAAATTATTGTACAATTTGATTTTATATAATTATAATGTGTGACTCTTTGTAACTTTTATCAAATAAATCAATAAATAGAAATAAAGAATAATGAATTGATAAGCTATCCTATATATCAACAGGGACTGTTATAAATATGATATATTTACTGCCATTGTTCTTAAACGAATTAATCGATTTTGACGTGGATTTTTAAAGGTTCTTGGTTATAGGGGTGGCTGTCAGTTCACCTATACTAAGCGATTCCTGTCGTCCATAGACAAATCCAAAATTCAGTAACTCTAGCAAAGCGCGTCGCCTACCTTAACGTATTAGCCAAATCATATCATACGTCATTTTTAGTGACTTTCTGCTGCCGGTCTCAGATATTTTTATATCGAGTAATACTACCCACAGTAATACTGAAATTCTTTTGTATACAGACAAAAATTATAATTTGTAATTTTTTTATTTGTTACAGTCAAAACCGGAAAACGATGAAATGATGGTCCACCAACGAGCGCATTCTGTTTCTTCGACAATTCAGGTATCAAAATATATAAAGTATATAAGCATTACGGGCTCTAAATTTAATGTCGTTTGCTTAAATTCATTAAATGTACAGACATGGAGTTTTTTTATATTAATTATATGTATGTTATTTATGTAGGGTGGATACGCGACAGTGGGTCGGGCAGGTCGTGGTCCATTAGCGTCTTCGGGAGGCGGGGTAGAACCTGCACCCCCAGACACCGCTGAACAACTTCGCTATGAAAACGACAGACTCAAACTTGCGCTGGCGCAGAGGTCGGTACTAATCAATTTCCTATACTTACAATTGGGATTAGTTTTTGCTCCTAGTGGCGTTTATAGTTGAATGTTTTAAATTTTAAGCTAACTTCATACTACCCACCAAGTTTGTCTTTCTGAATGACTAATGCGTTTTTAGTCATTGGCTTTTAAAACTAACTGGATATTGATACACCAAGTATTTGTGCCTAGATTAAAATTGTAGTGTTTGTTTGGAGCATCTCAGATGGGAAAGTATATGGGGAAAACATTTCTAGCAACAATCGACAGGCTTGCCTAATTTATCTTTACTAAATATAAGTAATTATTAGTGATTAGCATTCTTATCACTTCTGAATAATATGCTTATAGGTTTTAGAAATTTTGAAAAGTTTAGGCAAGGGAGGCGATTTAAATTAGCGACTCATAATTTGTTCATGGTGTTATCGCTAAATCAATGGTTTCTACAAATTATAGATATGTATGTCTATGTAAAACTAATAAATAATAAACAATAAAAAGTTTATTATATAAGAATTTTGTACAATACTTAATGTCTATAAAATATTACAGTCTCATCAATTTAAGAAAAACAATTATAATTAACACAACAATAGGGTTATATGATACATGTATGTTTAGTAAGTTTGTTTCCGCTTTAAGCTATAACATACAATTTTGAAATGGTACAAAATTAATTTTTTACAGTAAATAGATTAAGGTATAAAATATAATGTTGTCTTTAAAAATAATATTTTTTAACTAATTTCTGTCTTTAAAATGTTGATTTTTTAAGTCTATACTAAATTCATTTTTATTATAACAATAATACTGATCGTAGATACTAATAATCTTTACATATTTATACACGTTATTAAGAATGTACACTAATTATGACAATATCAATAATTTTCAATTATTTTTAGAATTTATAATGTCAAAAACGATTTTGGATTGCCATCCAGTATTTTTAAAGTGTTCTACTATATATCATTCTCCTAATGGAAAAATATATTAAACTTAGATAACTTTAATTCGTGTGTAATAAGAGATCTATTCCAAATTAGTCTGCGTAAACCTAAACTATATGTCTCAAAAAATCTTTTTAGCATCTACAGTGCTTCATAAGATAATAAATGTCCTAAAAATATAGCTGTCACACTCATGTGATGTTAATAATCATAGGAGAGAAGGAGATAGCTATATATGATAGTTGCGTCTCGATAAACAGTTATCAATGCCTGTGTTCGAAGTTTTGGACAGGGACAAATCCTCCTTCAAAGTTCTGATAGTCCTCTTGATAATGTGGTTCGTAAACAGGCTTTGCGATTTTATACTCTTCCTGTTCAGCCTTAGGGTGTCCTATTTTGTGTACGATTGCGTTGAAACCGTTTTTGTCGTCTGCTTCGTATTCCACTATTCTTTTTGTTCCATCTGTTTCCATGAGAGTGTAGGAGCCTGTAAATCGTTTTGAAATAATGATAAATAGATGGCGCTAATTGTATATGGCCGCTTGAAAGATATTTTGGGATATGATAGAATAAACTACTGATCAAAATGATCTAGGCAAAATTTGAGTTCTAAAGTATAGAATATATGATGAGTAGAAGATGATGAACCTTAAAATTTTTACACGGTCTTAAAATATTTGGAGTTTTACGGAGCATCGCCTGATTGAGGCGATGATTACAAGACCAGAAAAGACAGGTCTATGTAAAATATATTTGATTTTCTTTTCTTTAAAGTTCTATACAAGTTTTTATTAAATTACCCTTCACTTTGTCACCGTCTCTTGTCTCCCAATGTTCCTTTTCATCGCCAGTGTGCGGATCCTTCACTGAGTAGTCAAAGGAGTATTTTGGACGTGCCTGAAAATATAAAAACTGTTAACATTCAGAGGTACAAACAAAATAATCCCGTAGAACCTGCTTAAAACCATATCATTATAATTTTTATTTTATATAGACACAATATTAAGCCTGTTTCTTATGTAATGGAAGATTATTTGATTCAATAAGATCTTATAATTTTTAAGGACTTCAGGTTTCAAAATTTGTACCTATACTTAGGTATTACTTTGTACTGGCGAAAGACTATTTATTGGCATTTTTTTATCTTAGTATTAATATTGTTGTAAGCTTTTAATTCATACTATTGCGAGATGTTGTTGCAATTAAATATTTATAGATACCTTTATATGTTAAAATATATAGGAATTCATTATTATAAAAATAGTAACTTGCATGATAATCCAAGTCGTACTCCTCACTATTGTGATCCTGTATTGGGTGATGTACCAATGGTCTATGATACCCCTCTAAGCCTTCTAGACTGTAGCCTTCGTATTGTGCCATCGCTGATGACAGTAGAACAAATAATGGTAATAATTTCTGTAAATCCAAGAAGTCTATGAGCGGTTGGAATTTGAGATCAATTAATTGTTATATATTATTGATATTCCCTGTATAAAAGTGCCTTTTAATATCCACAAAAATACAAACATACAAATTTAAGTTACCCTAACTTAAATTACATAGTTATAAACTGGAATATGTGAGCATCTAAACAGAGATAAATCAAATCATTATGTATCTAGTCGATTAAGAGTTACGATGCTCTGGACAGACATACAGATATGTCGAACCTATAATACTCCTTTCGTTGGGGATTGAGAATCGTTTCATGAATGTTAATATTACGCTTATGGTTGATCGTATTCGCTAACTTAGGCTAAAATTGTCATGACGAATCATTATATGGTAGAAACTATTGAGACAACTGAGCTTCGTAGCAAAAAAGTGCTATTGGATGAACAAGCAATAATTACAAGTGACGTTGCATAATTTAACCTAATGTGACGAGACGAAAGTTACGCTCATACGAAATTGGCACTCGCATAAGTGTTATTTGATGTGGAATTACGTGAATGTTAGCAAGTCGACCTAAATATTAAAATTTAAAAAAGTGTAGTCGGGTCTTTTCGTAAAGTATTTGAAATGTTGATACTTATTTATCTCAACTAATATTATAAATGTGAAAGTGAGTTTGTTACGCTTTCAATTGTGATATTTTAGCATGGAGATTCATGGAACCGTATATAAGCTATAAGATTTTTCTTGCTATTTTTATAGAGGTCGACAGTACTTTGTACGAATATTTTTAACTAGCTTCTGCCAGCGGCATAGCTTTTGTTTTTTTGTTTTTTGCTTTTGTTTCGATTTTTACACCTTGGGTTACATTATTGGACTTTCAGTATAGATGCCTAACTTTTTGAAAAGTTAATATAATCTATCTTCAGCGGAAATAGTGTAGCTTTCTAACAGTGAAAGATTTTTTCAAATCGGTCAAATAGTTTCAGAGCCTGTTAAATGTAAACAAACAAACAAAAACCTATCAAGTCTTTCCTGTTTATAATATGATGAAATAAGGATGGAAAACCTTAGATAAAATATAAAAATCTCGAAAATATTAATAATTTCGATTGACAAATATGTCATTGACACAAGCGAAGCCGTGCGTAAAAGCTAGTTAACGTTAAATACTACTCACATTAAGGAAAGTTCTTAAAACAAATTATTTTTAATTATTGCACTTTTTGCTTTTGGTAGCCCTGATTGTAAAATGATGCATATCTAAGGCCATAATGTGTTAAAGAAAGCACTA
>JAOSYY010022850.1:0-14679 GCA_025727935.1 Hebomoia glaucippe
ACAATTTGGTATCTTATATTTAACACCAGTAAGTGGACAATGATTTGGAGGAGGAGCCGCTAGAGACGCTATTTGATTAACAATGTTCCGTCTTCTTTTAAGTTTATATACACAATTTTTTTACGATATACTAGTTTTAGCTCGCGACTTCACTCGCGTTCATGCCGTGAGTCTTAGTTCCCTGCTGCCATTGTCAAGGTTCTCAAAATTAGGTTTCATGACAGTGGGCAAGGCACCCGTGTCGAGCGGTCAGTATAATAAACTCTTCATTGTAAGTCCTATTAAATTAATAAATTTAGAGTAAAGTGCGTATATTAAGTCAAACTTACTAAATCGCTAGCAGTCCTAATAGATTGAACGAAGCGGTCCCTGTAGGGAATAAATAACTCTTGTAGTTCGTTCACTTCGTTGATGAGGTCGGCAAATTCCGTGAGGTTGGTTTCATTTAAACTGTGAACGCAAAAGGTTAATATTTTATATTTTATCATCTTTAAGAAATACTACACAGAAAGCATTTTTTTCGCAAACATAATGTGTCATTAAAATAAAATTACTTACATCGGAAAATCTTCCACTTCCTCGTCTTCATCGGTAAACTAAAAATGAATCGTTTCATTAATATCGCTTAATTAACACAATCACATTATTGCTGATTGATGACAAATTATGCAATATTAAAATATTGCATAATTTGTCAGCAAACTATTAAGCTCTCGAATTTAACAACAAATCTAGCTAATAGACTAGTTGTTAGAATTCATGCTAATCCGTTCATCCGTTCTGATTGAGTAAAACATACATAGTTTATTATAAAATATAGATTGCATTACCTGTTGCGAGGCACGCCTTAATTCGTTGAGTGCCCGCTTTATATTCCTTACGATAACTCTCAGTTCTTCCAAACGCACCATCGTCGGTGACATATAAATGACATCTTCATAGATGTCTTCATCAAAGAGAGAAGGAGAACTCTAAAAATAATATGAACAATTGGATTCACGCGTCTTGGCTAAATTATAAACATTTTTGTAATCGTAAAGTGTTTAACTAGTGAAGATTTCTGAGATTTTTAGTATCCACTAAACAGTTGAATTATTGTCCTTTCTTTAAATCATTGTTGACCTGATGTATCTACAAAATGTGACAGCATTATTCCTGTCAGATTTGTAAATATTTTTTCAGAAGGTATAATTATGTGGGCAGCTGAAGTCTTAATGATTAAAATATATAAAAATTCTATGAATTGATCTATAGGCATTCTTACAAAAATGTTTAGATATAAAAAGATAGAACTCAAAAATAATTTATGAGAGTGAGCATTTAGTTTTCAAATTTTAGATTGCCTGTTAGGAATATTAATTAATAAAGGAAATAATTATGTTAACCGATGCGAGGGCGAATTGAATCGTTGAACACAAGAATTTTGAGTACAATCTTTTTAAATAATAGTGTCGAACGTACGAGGTTTTGTGGTGTACTAGGGAGGCTCTGCTGAGCAGAACTTGCTGGAGATTTAGGTTCAGCACTAGGTGGAGCCCTCTCCACCATATGGACAACTTTGCCATTTACATCTATAACAAAATAATAAACATTAAAACTCTTGTTAACGTTCTAAGAAAAATAAACAGAACGCGTCTTTAGAAATATAGATTGATTGGGAAAATTAAAATTTTAAGAAATCTCAAATAATGACTATTAATTTTAAAGAAAATTGGAGTGAATTAGTTGTTCTTCTAACATAAGCTATTAAAAGAGGCCCAGCCATCACGGATAAGCCCTACCAAACTGATCAAATTTAAAAACGAAAGATTTTTCCAAACGAAATACTCTAGGTATATACTCTTATATGTACTTAGAAAAAAGTTATTTTGTTATTAGTATACATAGAGACCATTTAATGTTATTAAATTTATATATGATTTCTCTGGAGATCACAACGACAAAGTTCTATTAAAATATACTTTTATGAGTAACATTGTTAATGTTTTGATTAAAGTAAAATTTGGACTACAAAAAATACTCACTATAGTCCTTTAAATTTTTATCATCCTGCAACACCCGGCCGCAGAATATCAAACGCTGTAGGGGAGGTTCAATTCCGATTTGCTCACGAATTTTTCTTTTAAGCTCTGATACAGTACTCTAAAATCAAAATTTATAAGATCGAATATTGCCATTCAAACAACTTTTTCGCGAAATGTTCAAAATATGTTGTAGAAGTTGAATTTATTTTTCAATACCAATATATACCCCACTAAGTCATTTACATGGAGACAGTTATCGTACTTATTGGAGCAAGAACATATTTACATTGAACCAAAATAAGTCATTTGTTTATTGACTTAACGACCATTGCCTTTCCATATGTTTAAATTTATGTATATTTAAATCATATGTTTTCTTACTGTATGTTAACTATAACTTTGACATGAGAAATTCTCTCCATATAAATAGGGTTATAGTGTGAAAATAGATTGAGACAATTGAAATGTAAGAATTAAACAATTTGCAGTGTTAGTTGATATATCAACGGCGCTCAGCAATATACTCGCTCTTATTTTATGACTTATGTTAACTTGAACAGATCAAAACGATGACTAGCAATGCCTCACGGTGTAATCCGCATAATTTTATATACTATTTTTAGTTATAAAAGAAACCTCACAAATTAAAACATTTGTCACTATAAACTAACAGAAAAAATATTATGAGTATTCTAACATTTTCTGAGGAACTTAAATCATTGTTCTTAAATAAAAATAGCTACATAAACTATCTCCCAAAAAAAGTACGGGTTAAACGGCTCGCAGCGCACCATAGCAACCCGCACGCCCAGCCCGCCATGTCGCCATAGCCCTAAACCGAGCGCTTAGCGTGTACACTAAGAAAAAATACTAAAAAATGCAACTTCCAATAGACTGATTTTTTTTTACAAAATCCATATCATTATATTGACATTGATCGAAAAAGATGACTTCAATAAATTATAAATTTCTGAGCTGTTTTTTGTTAATCGTAGTATTTTTGTATTTAAATAACCAAAATAACAACGCCTCGTAACGAACAAAACAAAAATTATCCAAACCGGTCAAGCCGTTCTTGAGTTAGGAAGACTAACGGACAGAAATTGTTGATGTATAGTAGCATTTTTATACAACGATAAAGTTATAAAAACGCCTAGAGAACAAAGAAAAATTTTATGCCAATAGAAATTAATTTGTCCAATGTGAATGCTCAAATCGGGCGTGGCCAGACTCGATCAATAATATCGGGGATAAGTTGTTGATATCTCGATTTGAATCACGGACATGCGCACGAAAGTATTGATTGAAACTAAGTTATATCGGGGTCGTGGCGTCTCGAAAGCTATACTATTAATATAGTACATATATTGTATATTGAATTTTTTATTGGAACCAAATATCAATACATACATATACAGTCACAAAATATTTATGATATATACTCAATGATCGTGAAGAATAATGTACAAAGAAATTGTATACATTACTTTTTCAAGTAACAAAATATAACAATATATTTAAAGATATCTATTTCTACCTCATTGGTAAAAAAAAACTATTTAAGGTTCCCAGAATTCACCGACTCAAAAATGCCAAAAATTAGAATATATAATGCATAAATAAGTTTAGAAATATTGTCAATTTAAGTCTTAATTGTTGAAAATTTGACAATCAGCGCCTGTATAAATCAAAACTTCATATACATTTTTTAACATATGATAAATATTTAGTATGTAGAATTATTTTGTCTCTAAGATATTCTACCACCGCTGTCATAAAAAACTTAATAATTGTATGCGTTATGTTTACTAAATACAGATTTGTTTAAATATTCCAAACATAATTAAACATTTACTACTGGCACCTTAGCAGAAAATGCTGATGCACGAGTTATGAGAGAACATCACAGCTCTGAAGGACAGTCACAATACTATTGTCGATTTCAATATTGTAATAAGTTTTTCCCGGAACTTGCTACATGGTGTTAAAATGTAGTATGTCAGTATTTAACCAAGTAGAGATGACGTTGCTTGTAAAATGCTGGATTTCGTCAAATTCAGATATATATCGACGCTTTCATAGAAATAAGAGAGGACTTAGACATTTACAGCCAACAACTCAAATTAGCTCGCCCAAGTGTGAGTCTGTCATGGAGGCGAAGAAGAAATCTGAGTATAGAGTTATAATGGAGTGTTACAGAACAATAAGTCTGGAACAACACTTCGAGCGGTATGCTGTTTCGTCACTTGATTTCTCTGGCAAATATACACACCCATCTATATGGGTGCGCTGCATCTATATGCAGCGCCCAATATGATGATACCTAAGTGGAGCTGGTGGAATTGACAATAAAAAATCCATGAATTTTCAATGGAAACTGTATGTATATTCAAACTCTGGTACATTTGGAGTCAGCACTAAGTACTTAAACCTTTTTGTACATCATTTATCTTTAAGAGAGAATTATTACCAGTTATCAATTTTGAACATACATACATACATAAAGGGAATATGAAAAATCATAATTCGAAACGCAAAAATTATGAAATGAAGAATTTAGGAAACAATATGCTCATCTATAAATATGTTGCTGGACTCGAAATTTTCACCTCGCTTAATTATTTCGCCGCGAGCAAACAAAAATATGCAAATTGTGTTGAATTACTTACCTCTTCACCGATAGAAATCTCGTGGTCGCGCCCATCCAAAGTCTTAATCCTAAATTCTATGGCCATGATTTCAGACCGCGAGCCGATGCTTTGTCTACAGTATAAAGCAATCAAAAGTTACGTTTTTGTAAACGTGTAACATGATTAACAAGTAAAACTTTACAATTCAGAGAAAACGTAACTAAGAAACGTGATGCTCGCAAACCACGCCTAGAACAGAACCTAAAATTAAAATCAATACTATATCCCCCGCAAAATGTCACGCAAGCGCAGTAAAAGTAAAGCGTCATTCTCATGACCACAGAGTACTTTGGTATAATAATAGTTCTCTAAGTGTTCTGTCAATCAAGTATTTTAAGGCCCAATGGATATATGGAATTAATATTTTATTTATAATTAGTATTTATAAAAAGCGTAGGTTGTAAATATATTTTACTATTGATAACATCTATATTGTTGATAATTTTATATACATTGTGTCAAAGGAAGCTTTTAAATTCTTATATAATTAAATTTTACATATAATAACAGGCAATAAATATCTTACTTCGTAATGGGTGAATAATATATATATGCAATATTAGTTACTATACTTAAAAAGTTAAATTACAAAATTTGTATTTTACATTTCAAAACGCACTGCTGTTTGACAGATTTAAACATGGCGAAAATGGCATGAAACAATACAATGCTTAAAATTAATTAGCTTTACTGACGTTTTCTATAATAATAACTCAACATTTTAAAATTTAATGAATCCATAATAACTAAAACATCTACGATGCGGAAAGAGCGCGCCAAAGTTAACAATGTGGAATAAACGCGCCATCGCGTTAATTGCTATGGCATTGAAATCTTTTAAAGTGGAAAACAATCGTGCACATTTTTTATGGTAAACATTTTTTGTAATGGCAATATAGTTAGACGAATATAGCTTATATGAATATGAATATGTATACTTTTGAAATCCTTCTATCCATTTAATAAAAGTAATTTATTAGTTTTTTTAAGCATATTAGAATATAAAAAATCGTTGAAGCGTCATAATTTTCATTTAAATTAATTTTAATTAAAATCAATTAAGTTTCACAGGAGTTTTCATTATTTATAGACAATAGATAGTACACTTGACATTGACACGCCTAATATTAAAATTTGACACGCAACTGTCAAACGTTAAACGTTATTTTAAATGACACTGGCAAATAGTTATATCTTCTTACCATACATAAAAAACATCAAACGTCAATTTTGACGTTTTTAGGTATCATTTACAAATAAAAAGTATATAATAACTATACTTACCGAAGATCGGTTAAAATCAGCAATACTTCGAACTTTTCAAGGATTTACTTAACAAAAAATACGATACTACTCGGTATTTATATATAAACACGACCCGTTTCTTCGTGCTTTGCCAATACTTTAATTCTTATAAGTGTTTTCCGCTCGTACGCGGATGCTCTACTTCGAAGCAAAGCCCTGTAACGTTGTAATTAACGGTATTGAAACCTAGTATAGTATGTACTATACTAAGTTTCAATATCGTTACGTATTTACATCTCAACAATATTGGCTAAACATGCAATCTGCATTGGTGCAAACATGCTTGAACCAACTCGTGGAACAGGTCGCGTCCTGTGTCAGGCTCAAGGTGAAAGAAAGGTTAGCTCATAAAGAAAGTTTTATACATGTGCTTGTATAATTGCTATTTAGTGTGGAAACTTACTTTGTAGTTCTATTAATTTTCATCACAGCTACTATGATTCTAAAAGTTTATGCTTGTGCTTAGAGATTTGACCATCCACATTCATCCATCTAGCGAACATCTTGCGACGCCACCGAGCAGGCCTTTCTGTCTTTAAAGGTAATTAAATTTAACAAGTTTTTCTGCGTAACAATCTATCTGGATTGATTTAAACTCAATTTGAATTTTTAGACATTCATGTTTATTTAACAACAATCGCTGGTCTCAACCATTTTACTTACACCAATGCTACACAACATATTTGAAGATTTACTATTTGAAAATAGTTCAATGAGATGAGATTATAAGTGCAAATGCTAAAAATACTCCCTATTAACAATAAATAGTATTCTTAATAAACTCATATTAAATTTTTAGCTTGAGCTGACATGTTACACTGCAACAAGATAATTCTTAGTCACAGTTGTAGTTGCTGAGTTTGCTTGAATATGTGTTTGCCAAGTGTACAATCATAATTTGTCTATATAGTATTTAATTGATTATATTGTCTGTTTTCTGTAATAATCGGTAGGAGTTTGTAGTTTGAACAATTTACAAGCAGTCTTTTATTAGTCCTATTTCTGCATAAAATATCCATTCCAACTCTTATATAAAGCATATTCAATCTTGTAGGAACATCTATTTATTGCGAAAAGTGTATTGATTTTACATATTTTTATTCCATAGCATAAATCTTCACAGTAATGGACGATCAGGAATATACTGAGCAAATCAGTGATGATGACTACGAACATACATTGGAAGAGTCCCTGGAGATCTTGGAAATGATCATTATGGAGAATTTTAAGTTGTTGTTCCTTATTCATTTGCTTTTGGTAGAAGGGTTCTGAAATTTTTGCTGATGCGCAGATAATAAAAAATATTGACGGCTATTGCTTCATCTCAGCATGTTTTTGTTTACATTTCGTTTTGTCTTTAAGATGCACATGTTGGCTTTAGCATACCTATTATTTTTTATTCTCCTAAAATATTTTTATTCGTTTACATATTCCATCGTTTTCTATGTTAATTGGTTAGACTGATTTAATTTTAAGTCCTCAAATGGTGCATTTACTATGCAACGTTTAATCGTTGCGATTATAGATAGATTTAGTATGTAAAAAGTGATTTGTAGAAGATTTAAGGTTGTGAGATGTAATTTGTTTTATAGAATATTTTTAGTACAAAACAGTATAAAAAATGATCTCTCAAATATTCTATGATACTGGTAATAAAAAGTTCCTCAAGTTATTCCTTAAATTATACAAGATCTAACTTATATTTTTATTTTTTTTCTAATCAACTACCTGTTATTCATAAGTTTTCATAAATCTGAGTATTTTAACTAGTGAAGCCTTATGAAATAGACAACACTCATAAAACTATGAATAAGAGGATAAGAAGTGTTTATTGTGTCATAACGTTAGTTATGTTTCAATAAATGAAATTTTGGCTTTTTATTAGTTTTGTAAGTTAAAGTGGCATCTAAACAGTTTGTTTGATATTTTTTCACTACTTTTATATGAGAATATTAAATTATATATAAAAATGTTCAAAGACTTTCCAAATTTTATTAAAGTATAGTTCTGTTAATTTTTTAAAAGGTTTATTGTTATATAGTATTAAATGAACACATGTTAGTATTCTCTTACAAAAGTTTTTCATTTTAACTTGTTTGTATTGTTAAAACACTTCTCTTAATAAATTTTCACATTATTATCGTCTCATTTATTTTAATCCTTGGTTTTTTGCTTGGTTGATTTATGTATATGAAAATAAATTATCCCTCTGTGCGTATTTTAAAGAGCCGGCTTCCAACTAAGCTTCCTGTACCAATTTATGAAAACTACCAATTTACAAAATATAAATCTTTTTTCAACACATGTCCTGTCTGATACAAAAATCATTTATATAATATAAACTTTTTATTAGTTTTACTTGACTGATTTTGATAAGGTTTTCACTGGCAAATAGGGAATGTTATAAGTAAGCCTTCATTTCATTATCACTGACCAAAATAGAATTGACACGGGTAAAGCTAGGGGCTTTGTAACATATTTATCCTATAAGTGGCCAAATCGGCATTTCCACGGATATGAAGATGAAATAATGTAATAATATTTTATGAATAGGATTTCCCATAATTGAATATATTTTACGTTTCAGAAAGTGGTCATCAAAGACGAAATAAGATCAACTTCGGAATATTCATACCAAATTGGCGTTAGGCAAGGTTTCACTGGCTTTGATTTTATCTATTATCATGTGACAAAGGCAAGGAGTTAATTGCATTTCGGGAACGTAAATATCATAAGGCATAACTTCTTTTGGCTCAACTCTACAGTTTTAAGTAAAAACTCTTTTGTGCGCTCGATGGTTATCATGTCGAAATTAAAGCATCACATTACTGACATATTTCTAGAATCCATAAGATTCAAAATACCCCGTTAGATGGCATTGAATGTCTAATTTCAGTATTTTGGTGAGTAATTAATCTATAAATATGTAGGTAGTCTGCTGTCTGATAGAAACAGCATGTTACCTGTATAGAACTATGCAAGACACGAGTTTATATAAGTTGATTTATCGCCTTGCTTCTTATTGGGTTATTCAAATATTCTATGCTTTAACACATCACAAACTTTAAACAATAAATTTGCTATATGTGAAATCACAGTTGCTCTAACCACTGTTGGAGTAGCTTTAGTTGATATTAGTGCCATGGTTGGGATTTTAGACCTTGTTAGTGCTTCTGGTTGTTCCCGTTTTTGGCGATTTTACGGATAATACACGGGTTTTGCACAATACTATCAAAGGTAGGAAAGAGCAGAATTTAGAAACAGGTTACATGAAAAACTTAGTAATTTTTTAAAAATCTATGCTTCTAAATATTCCTTACAACATGTTAGTTTTAAACACGAAATGTTTTTAAGAAAATGATTATTTAAATGTTGTTTCATGCTTTATAGATTCTTGTAAGAAATGCTGATGAGAACTAAGAATATGATCATCTTCTGATTCCATGTTAAAAGGCCCAAGAGGTTGGTATATCTCTATGTACTGTATTTATGTTATTAGGGTTGACTAAGTTCTTACTGTTACTTTTAGAAAATAAAAGCTTTATTAATGTTATAACCAAGCACTTTCTCCCATCTCACAGTATATGAATTCCGTATGGGACATATGACATGTCTTTTGAGGCTATCCAAGAATCAATCCATTTTTAGCTTCTTCATAAGAGAAAGCCCAAGTGCCATAGAATATATCTATTGACATATATTACTTTAAATTTCAGATCAACGAAGAATTCAGCTTAGGTTAATAGAATGGATAAAGAAGAACTTTAAATGCTGTCCTTCAAATGTTAAATTCAAAGTCGAGAAATGAAATCATTTTAAATTAATAATGTGAACAGCAAGTGACAGATTGTATGAAAACATTTGTGATAATGCTAATGAAATCTAAACAGTTCAAGGGATGAAAATTTTAATTGAAAGAAATTATGGCAGCATAATTATTAAAGCAAAGTCAATAAGGTTAAAAATTTTGTGAAAATTAATCATACTGTCATCTACAGGATGTTAGAATGGCCCTTTAGTAGTTCTAAGCCAGGGCATAAGTACACAAAATGATTTAAAAGAAATTGCTAAGAAGCTTCCAATGTAAATAAGTGAAAGTTTTGATAAGCAAAAAGTATTTGATTCTGAGCATTTTGGTTTTCAACAAAGAAATTGCCGGTCATGCTTTAGTATTCATAAGTGTATTATGATCCCAATTCAATTTATAAAAGTAATCAAGTCATTTGAACCAGAAACTGGACCAAAGAAAACAGTAAAATTAGAGGAAGCTTATACAATAATTGCCACAATTTGTGATCAAGCAAAAGAAAAACATGTCAGACCTATCAAAACACTTCACAAAAAACAGATTGATTTAAGATAAAACAAATTTTGTAACATAATGCTTTGGATTAATATCAAAGTTATTGTCAATATAATATGAAAGATTTTCCTCTATTCAACATATACCGTTTGCTGAAGGGTGTATTCAAATGTGCGAGAGAGTTCTGGGAGAACAATATATATTTACTAGCTGACCCAGCAAACATTGTTTTGCCACATAAATATAAAAAAAT
Organism: Hebomoia glaucippe; assembly: GCA_025727935.1. Classification (NCBI taxonomy): domain Eukaryota; kingdom Metazoa; phylum Arthropoda; class Insecta; order Lepidoptera; family Pieridae; genus Hebomoia; species Hebomoia glaucippe. The sequence continues at coordinate 10,576 of JAOSYY010022850.1, forward strand.
ATTAGAGGTGGGCCACCCTTCACCATTAAGGGGATGAAAAATAGATAGTAGCCGATTCTCAGACCTACAGAATATGCATATAAAATTTCATAAGATCGAGCCGTTTCGGAGGAGTATGAGAACGAACATTGTGACACGAGAATTTTATATATTAGATTATCCGAACCTACTGTCAATCTCACTTGAATATGCTAGTGGTTTTTCTCAAAACAACTGCTGCTGTCTTCATTGATGGTTAGTTACTAGATAACAAATGAGGCTGAGGATAGGCTGTATATTCATACACCTAACTATACATCTGGTTAGATGAGGTTGCAGCAATCTTAACATCTGAATAATCTTAAAAAGATCTGGTGCAGAAGAACAGGAAATGATTGATTTAAATTCCCTTCTAGTTAGGCCATGAATAATTGCCCAGTGTGCGTTGAATGGGACAGGAGTGCCACTCCCTGGGTAGGAAACTCTTAGAATAAGAACTTGGAACTTATGAAGTTTAAAACAGGATGGAAAATTAGCCAATGTTGTGCACAGGAGGTAAACGGGTACAATTTAATGTATTGGGCAAATGGCCAAGTCAGACGAATCATTTCACATCTGAAGACTGTTCTATACTTGTCAAGAGGTGACCAAATAACAGAATCGTTTGGTGTAGGAATTATTCTCACAAAGGAAATTTCTAAATCAGTTATTAATTTCGCCCCTCTTTATAATCGTATCAAACTAGAAGCCCATGAATGAACATTAATTTATTGCAAGTTTCTCTCACAATTGAGAAACCTATGGATCAAATATCGACTATACAAAGATATTGATACGTAATTAAGTAATGCAAAGAGTTACTAATTAGTAGTAGTTATGGGAGGTACGAACGCAAAGGTGGATTCGACTTTACTCCAGAAGACCACGGCGCTTATACGAGTAGTCTTGGATCTAGAAATGGAAGTGGTGATACATGTGTTGAATTTTGCGAGAATTCTTACGTTACGATTATCACCCTCTTTTAACTACCACTGCGACCAATGCGGATGTCGGGACAGACCATAATCCAGCTGTGAAAGACATACCGTTCCAACTGAAGAAGGTACATTCTAATATAGGGTTGGCCGAAATCTACTATCTGGGTTTTTGCCCTTTATTAAATGCTTTATACAAGTGTTACAGTGATCGGATTTATCTGCGAAGAACTCGGACAGCCTCTTTTGAGTTCGACTTTACACCACCAAGGGCGTTCACCATGGACAGGAACAGGTGGTAATCACTTGGCGCTATGTCCGGTCTATATGGTGGATGCGATAAAACTCCCATCCGAGCTCTCGTAGCTTGTGACGAGTCGTCAACGAAGCGCGTAGTCCTGGTGGAACACTACACCCTTCCTGTTGGCCAACTCTGGACGCTTCTGGTCGATCGCCTGCTTCAAGCGGTCCAGTTGTTCGCAGTAGATGGTAGAATTAAGCGTCTGGCCATATGGGAACAGCTCATAGTGGATGATTCCCTTCCAATCCCACCAAACACACAGAAAAGCCTTCCTGGCCGTCAATCCCGTCTTGGCCACTGTTTGGGACGATTCACCGGCCTTCGACCACGCCGGTTTTCGCTTGAGACTGTCGTATGTGATCCATTTTTCGTTGCAAGTCACCATTCGCTTCAAAAATGGGTCGAGTACGTTCGTTGATTCGGTCCAGAAGATTTTTTAAATGGTTTGGTAACTAACTCCCATCTCCTGGGCGAAATCACGAGATGCCACATGCCGGTCTAACTCGAAGCTTTCTATGATTTGTTCGGTATTCGTCGTCACAGGCATTCCACTGGCTGGCTTATCCATGGTGTCGTTTTCACCGGCTCTGAATCCGTGGTTCGAAGTGATAGAATACCATCCCCCAAAACACCATTAATCTCACTCTTTCTCTATCGGATTTGCCTTTAATGAAGGGAAACTTTAAAACAGCGCGAGTTTCGGCGTTAGTAAACTCCATGTTTACACGTCTATAACAGTTGAACGCAATATCCAAAATAATCATGCGTTTTGTAGGTTACGTCCAAGACCTTTCAAATGATGTATAGTATTGCCAGAGACGAGCATTTTTTTTTTGAAGGATGTTCGCGTTTTTAGCCAGAAGGCTATGAAAACTAACCGGATGTTTTAGGATGTTTTAGGCGAGTGTCTGCGACTAGACCAAGGGTGCCTCGCGAGAGGCATCGGCCTCGGCTTGGGTTGCCGCAGCTTGGGAGGGCGCTTGAAGAGCGGGACGGACGCTAACCCGAGTAAACGGTACACGGAACAAGGGAACTTGAACGGATTCGGAATCGGATCGCAAGCAAGGTGTCTACGGTCTTGCTTAAGACGTCGTCGGGATCGGTTAGGACGCTACGCGGCATGCTCCAGCGGGGCTTTACGGACGCGGCGTAGTCGGCGGCCCGGGCCAATAAGCAGTTCGGAGAGACGAGCTCTGTAGCGCTTTGTACACATACATAGCCGTGAAATTCAAAGGACAAAAAGGCGGAAGGGAGATATCGGGCGGCAACCTATTATAATACAAAGAAGACGAATTATGTCAATAATAAATTTAATGTTATGAACATACCAACCCATTGTTTTAATCAGGTTTAAATCAGGATTCCCAAAGAATTTGTTTTGTTGCATTAGAAGTAATGGTAATAGAAATATCAATCCTTGCTTGCAATTTATATATAACAAAACTATTGATTAATAATATGACCTCTGTTCTTTCGATTAGTGCAAATTGTGAAAAAAATTATTATAAACAATGAAGTTTTTAGTATTAGATATATCAAATTCTTCAAATCAATGTAAATTTACGTAAGAAATAGGATATACATAGTGTTTAGGTGACCGCTTCTAAAAACTAAGACAGTACTAATGACACTTGATGATGGGACGGAAAAAACGACCCTGATTAAAAAAATCATTTATTTAAATGTTTGCAATGAATGAAGCATGATAACAAAAACAGTTAACTAACATGATGGGGCGAATGACGCTTATAAAACGTTTTAAAATATATTTTTTCCGTCCGGATGGATGTTGTTTAGCGTTATTTACGCTCCATCATGTTAGTGTGGCTAAATTAAATGATAGTATCATAAAAAGTACATTACTTTACTAAAAAAAACTTTTTTATTGTCACGATCGAATTTTTTTCCGTCCCATCATCAAAGGTGTCACTAGTACTATCACCGGCTTTCGTTTCTGGGAGCAGTCTTTACAATCTGTATAAACATATAAGATGTTAGATGGAGTTAGACATCGGTTTTTGTGGAATGTGTGTGTGTGAGTGTATGGTTTTCTACTTTAACTAATAATTTTATATCGTTATTAATAAAACAGTAGCATTGAAAGCGTTATTCATTAATATAAAACTACTTGTATAAAGTTACAAGCAAATATTTGTTTTTTAATTTCACTATTTTATATTTATTTCCTGGTGTTTGCATTTCGTATAGTTTTATTTATTTTTCGAATGCAATAAGCTGTTTCACGGTCAAATTTTTTCGGAGATTAGCTGATACAAACTGACAGATGAAGTAAAATAGACAGAAATAATATTAAATAAAAGAGTTTTAAGTTCAAAATAGACAATCTCAACAAGGGTAATAGTTCGGGCAATGTGATTGACTCCGCGGGTTACAGTTAGTCATCTGTATATTGCTAAAGTTTGAGGAGTAAAGAGGTCACTACCCTACTTGAATTACGACTTAGACGATTTATCTATCCGTAGTTATAATTGTGGCAAAATAGGAACGTGAAAACTAAAAAAACTTACATTTATAACGGCCACGTTGTTAACGGTCGGAAATAGGAAGTAGAACCGTCAGAAACTGGCGAAACCCGGGAACTGGAAGTAGGCAGCGCGTCCGGTACGAACCACTACCACAGTGTATAAATATACAGAGGGCCAATACGAATAAATATTAGTAGTTGTGAAGTCCCACGGCTTCGGTCGCGTTGATTTTATGTATACGAGTACATGGTTATGATGATGAACCAATAGAAGCGTATATTACACACCAGAATATCTGTCTGCCTGTGAGAGCATAATCAACATCGGTCCAGACGTTAGGGACTTTAACTAGAACATGAAGAGA
>JAOSYY010022859.1:6051-16296 GCA_025727935.1 Hebomoia glaucippe
CCGTCTTCGTTTTCGGGAGCAGTCCTCAGATCCTAAACTATGGGGAATAGTGAAAAATAATCAAAAAAGCCAGGAGGTCGATTTTAATAAAAACTAAAACTGCATCATTGGATGGAAAAATGAATATTTCTAGCCAGGAACAGAATCTGTTGATTTTGAAAAAATACACTATTTTTATTACTACATAATTCGACAATATAGCTATCCTGAAACATGAACAGCAGGGCCGTTTTTATTAGCTTATTAGTTATTAGAGTTATCTCCTCTCGGAGTAGTATAAAGATTAATAAAATTTCGGAAAAAATGGAATTGAAAGTTTTACAGCTTTTAAACGTTAAGAGGGAAAGCGACGTTGCTTAGGTAACGGAAATTGCATATATTGTGAAGTTTCTGGTTGATTACCGTCGACACAAAAAAAAATAAGTTATTTTGGCTATTTAAATGTTTCTAATTGACTGTTCAGGTGGAAGAAAGTTCGCCGATTTAGCTTGAGTTGTGTCCAAAAATACCTTAATACGCTATCCTAAACAATAATCTAACAATTCTGGAATTTACACGACCAATTTCGGCTACAATATATTCCTTACGAAACTTACTCAAACGAAATCACCTGATTTATTTGAGGCTATTTATTACTAAGTAGATCACAACACAAGCAATAACAAACGAAATATCCATTCAGGTGGAAAATTTCGGTTCACATATTCAATCATCCTGTAAGAGCTTATGTGTAATATGATTTTATTAACGCGTTCTGAACGCATCATATTCCATTTGCATTCAAGAATTTTAAATTGCAAAAAGCCTGTTTTAATACAAAATATTATCGGCTATTTTTAATGGGAATTGGCACGGGAATTCGCTAATGGCAATGGACCCATTACCCAATTTCACGGATACATATATGTATAAGAGAAATAATATTAAAGAAAATTATACTGTACTGTAATTGTATTGTTGTGTTTGTTTTACTGATCATTTCCTTCATGCTTTTTGCCCTTGCAGAGATTTGCTGGAGAAAACGGATAGAAAATATTCCAAAATGAATTTCTGATATTATAGACAGTATATAATTTCATATGCATGAGAAAAGAACTGTTCCCTTGATATTACACAGAGACACCACAATTGTATTTATATATACAGAAGGAAATTGTGATTATATCTTATAATGGAACATCACTACGGCAGCTATTTTAAACGACGTGACTTCAATTCACACTGAACATTTTAAACTCTACCTACAGTAAAATTTTTGACGCGTTATACGCGGGAAAAGCTTTTAACTTCATTCTAGTACCTGTAATAATGCTCGGCTATGGCCGAGAGCTTTTAGTCAATAAACCAGCCTTTCGCTACTCGTCTATAAAAGAAATTTAAGTGTCCCTTTGTAATACGAAAGGAACTTTTAAATGCAAATAAATGTATCATTCGAAATATTTAGATTCTATGCTGCCGAACTCATGTACATAAAAATGACACTCTCAGTACGCGGTCCTAACCCGTAAAGTAGTGACACGGTCTCATAAATAGGCGACTATGTATAATATTTCATTTTATATAAATAAACTATGTATGATGACGATTCATAAATATCTTAAACACATACATTACGAGAATTTTAATATGGTGGGACGAACTCCTACTAAATCATAAGTTCAATACTGGTTATGTCTCACTGTTCATAGATGGAACAGTCGTGGAATGGTGCGCGTATTTCGAATTCAGTCTATGGATTTCCGAATACTCGAAATAAAAATATTATAAATATAGCCGGGAAAGAAAAGTAGCTAATTAACAAATGGCTAAGACCTTACTGGCTTACTACCAGGCGAACTGTTCGCTCGTTTTCTATAAACGAATGTTTCTCATTATTTCATTGATTAGTAAATAGAATTGATTGGTACACAAAACGAAGGCGTGGTTTAAAACTAATAACAAATAATCTCGGATTTTGTCTGTGTATTGCTGCTAATTATTAGATACTTGAGAATTTTATTGCAAATTAATTGAAAGGCTTGAAGTCTAAAACAAACACTATCTTAGATAAATGTTAACTTGAACGCTTCAGCCGCAGGCAAAGCTTTATAAGCTTGATAATAAACAAAGCATAATAATATCTTGGAGCTCTATTATGATAAAATGTAAAGAAAATCTTTATAAGCCAGAAAAAGAAAAACAGTTTTTGGTACATTCAACATTTTAATGTAATCATTTATAATACCATCGTAAATTATGACGCAACTTTATACAATAGTAATAATAAATAATATTTCACAATGAAAATGTAGTCTCTACAATTGAAATGTACTATTTTTATTGAAAGAAAAACAGTATCAGATGCCTAGCGAACCTTATCGCCCCGATTGAATGATATTACTATTAAATTTTCATATTCTTTAGATATAAAGTACTCTTCTCAAAAAAAATAGAAGAAGCACTTCAGAAAATGATTTCACGATCGTCCGACTGCCTGACGTCAATTCTCTTTGGGAATATTGCCTGAGATTGCCAGGTAGGGATTTTAGGTACAACGGTCAGGAATTAGGGGGTGAGTTACTATGAAATCATTGTGGAGTCATAAATGTAATAGCTTGTCGTGGCTGGGGTCACTTACCCTTGTTATACTTTTTGAAGGGCGTTTGCGTTTTTAGTCTATTGGCTATTAAAACTAACCGGGCGTTTGGGTCGCTTACCCGTGTCTATTGGTAGGTAATGGTGACGGTTAACAACCAGCTAGATTCTCTGACCTTTCTTACCTCAAAATGCTGAGGGAATCTTATGCAACGAAATTTTTGTATCTTAAAAATAGGAACTATCGTAATATGGCTGAGGTCTTAAGCTTGGAAACGCGTCTCCTAGTCTTGGTCTTAGAGGTCCGTGTGCGAAGGAATCGCTTAACACCAAGAAGCCTGTAAGCAGAGAAGGGAACTGTACTAACTTAACAAAATATCCACTAATTCTTCTAATATACTTAGAATGATACTACAAGTTTGTGTAGATTTAATTGAGACACAATTTTTCAAACATTACCTACGCATAACGTCAGTTTATCATGGTAAGTATCTAATATTTAAATTCTTCGCGATAAAGCAATTTTCATTTCTTTATAAGTGAAATATTGTGTTCAAAATATAACATCCAAACAACACAAACCTTTAAAGCTAGCTTCTACCAGCGGCTTCACTCGCGTTCATTTCGATTTTTACACTTTGGGTTGCAATATTGGAGTTTTATTAAGGATCCCTAATTTAAAGAAATATAGCCTACAGCCTTCCTCGATTAATTTATTATCCAACAACAAAAGAATTTTTCAAATCGGACCAGCGATTCCTGAGATTAGCGCTTTCAAACAAACTCTTCAGCTTTATAATATTAGTATAGATATATCACATATAAAATCATTTCTTTGCTAATATGTTACACTAGGAGAATTTAAAACATATTATTCAGTATAGGAGGTATGAAAATGACGTTATCTTCATTTGCATCGTGTATAGAATTAACATATAGACGGTAATATTTCTGAATAAGTTACATTTTGTCGAGAACTTTATGAAAAATATATTAGCTCATTCAGATGTGAAGATAGAAATCTCTTATTATGAACTTCGTAAAAATTTCCAGTGACTTTTATATACGAGCATACATTTGTTTTATTATCCAGATGTTTCGATGTGTACAGTAGTTTGTAGCCGAAACCGACATTTGGAACCAGTGCTAAAATAAAAACGTGCGGGGCCTGTAGCTAATTTTATTAAAAAGCCATGCTTTGATTTAATTTTGGTCGTTATCATGTTTATGGAAGAGTTGGTGCACGAGGCGCTAAAGCGCGGGCCAGTAACATTTTTTATTCTTGCTACCGGAATAATCCGCTACTGTTGAAAGTACTGTCCACTCATTTAAAGTCTCAAATATAGTAGATATACACATTATTTATAGATACTGATATTTGCAATTTAAAGCGCCTGCCTCTTACTTCATAAAAATATCATACGTAACATAATAATTGTCTACTTTATAAGATTCTCGTGTCACGGTGTTTGTACTTAAATTTCTCCGGAATGGCCCGACCGATTTTCGTGAAATTTTGTGTGCATATCGGTCATGTCTGCGAATCGAAAATCATGTATTTTGAATCCCCCTAAATGTTAAGAGTTATACAACCTCATTTTTTTATTTATAGAGATTATTTTGTTTACATTTTTTTATGATATGTATAAAAATACATGTTATCCCAAATTTTCACCCCTCTACAATCAACCTCCATTTTCTAATCGCGATATATGATTTATTTAGCAAAACGAAGTTTGCTAAGTCAGCTAGTGTTCGTTAATTGTATTTATAACAGTAACAGAGTTAATACAATTTTTATGTCTGTTTGTATCATATAATATCCGCAATAGCGGGACCCAATTTTCACTGGCAGATAGCTAAAGATAACGAGTAACTTACGTTTCATCATCGTGCACATATAAAACCAACTCGAAATAAAAACGTGTTGTTTGGTTAAACGTGTTAATCTCAGGAACGATTGACTCGTAATTAAAGAATACTCTCACGGTTGTATCGGCCGTTTATCGAGGAGGCTATTGTAGAAAGACAGATCACGCTACAATAAAAAAAAATAACGCTCACCCGGGTGAGTAGCCGTCGCAGTCCTCAAGCGCCCGCCCAACCTTCGGCCGCCCAAGCCGAGGTCGATGCCCCCTTAGGCACCATCTAGTCGCAGACACAACCCAATAGGCTAAACGCGATGGTCCTTAAGAAAAAAAGCTACATTTAATAGGAGCGAAGCATCAATGAGGAATGAAGGAGGATGTTTTAAAAGAAGTCCGAACTATAGTATTATATCTTTTATAGTTCCTTCATTATAACCTTATAAACGATTATCATATTTGTATATTATGTCCTGTGGCGAAGGCAAAGTTGTGCGAGTCAGCTTATATAATTTAAACATGTTAGACCTAGACAAACAAATCGAGTTATAGTTTCAGCAAATTCATATATTCGCCAAACTGACGCGTCTTTCGAAATATAAAATAATTTATTTCACATTGCTCAGCATTTATGTTTTTATCATTGCCTTTAGAAAACATTTGACTTATATTTTCTTCAAAAATAAAAGTCGATTTTCTATTCAGCGCATTTGACTGTCGACTAATGGTAGGCGCGTGTTGAATATATAGCGTGATTTGAATTATTTATCTTAAGGTTTATGAGAGCCTGGTAGTTTTTTGGTGCCTAAGATGTAAAGTAAATAAAATGTACATAAAATAAAAGAAGTATTTTTAGAGTGAGGCTAACAAGCTAACGTCTCAGCTGATCGTTTTTTAAATCTTTCGCTAAAACTCAAGAACGACTTGACTAAATTGAATAATTAGTTGTTTTATTCGTTATGATACGCTGCAATCAATTAGAAACCGAATTTATGTAAAGAAGCCGTCTTTTTGATTATTGTCAATTTGTTTTGTATGTCAGAATTATAGCTTCCTTTTGGCGTTGGGTGGGAAATTTATGCAAGTGATATCGCAAGGCGTTACTAGTATTATATACAACGATTAATCCTTATCTACTTTGGTTCTATGTAAGCTTAATCCCTGAGATGCCCGCTCAAATCTTAATGTATCCAGGTAGTCGAGTCTCATTTGTACTCTTAGTATTTTAATAATAATGTAATGCAGCGCCATCGTATACTTTATCTAAAAATCCAATGTGACGTGTAGTATTGACACGCAGTCTGACGTCAGTAACGAGGGATTTATGTTATGAAGAAGACTTTTTAAATCCATTTTTCAGCGGTGACACTGATCCAAATGATATTCTGCAGACGTGTATTGTGAGTCCAGGCTGTCATATAGTTTTTACCATGATAAATAGCAAACTAAATCAGACTTTTATAAATGAGATTTATGAATTTTTGAATACTCGAAATAAAAAAATAACATTGACATTAGAACTTCATCAAATGGTAATAAATGTAATATGGCTAAGGTGGTAAGGTTGGTGAGGCGTCTCCTAGCTCCCGGTCTTGAAGGTGTTCATCGGCTGATTTAATACCATCAATATACTGTATCTTCATGTTCTCTCCTTTGCTATAAAAACGAATTTTATTGTTGAGCATTCTGATCTAAATTGCTTAACCGATTTTGTTGAATTTTGACACAGATCTTGAAGTAGATGTTTTTACATAAAAAAATTAAGCAAGTAATGAGAGGATGAATTTTCTAACAAACTTATATTTCATACTCCCGAACACAACGTGTCACACCGCAGGACAGCTCTAGTTCAAAATAAACGACAAACCACCGTCAAAATTGTATTTATAGCGCACATTTGTTACAGAGTCCGGGTTCAAGATTCTTTGGACGTAAAAATAAGTGCACCGAGACCATCGAGATAATGCATCATCCTATTTATCGGATCTTCTATGTGTCGCACGACAGTTCGGATCTGAAGATATTCTCTTACATCGCTAGAGATGGCCCAACCAACGCTTTTAAATGCAGCGTCTTTAAGAGCAACCGCAGGGTAAGTTGTGATCTCTCTTTACTCGCGTTCTTCATTGCAGATCGTGTGCCATGTACCTAATTAACCATTTACAATTCTAACCTCATAACCGCAATCCACCGTACGGTTGACCTAATTATTACTCCTTCTAGATGAACTTCACTGGAGCAAGTAAAGATTATTTACGTACAGATGGAGATGTCAAATGAATGTGCGGGGAGGATTAGAGACAAATAAGAAAATAGAGAAAAAAAAAGCGTGTTTGATTTTAATTTTGACGACGAAAAAAAAAGCGTGTTTGATTTTAATTTTGAAGCGTTTGTGATATTTTTATCGTTAAAAGATAAATTGCTATTTTTCGCTCCTAGTTAACAACTGCCTTCTGAAGAAATTAAATTATGTTTATAATTAGCTGTGACTCGTGATTTTATTCGAGCTGATCGTGTATTTTTCGTTAACCGTCAAACGCGTGATCGAAATAATCTCTACATTTTTAAAATTTCTCAAAGTTGAGCGAAATATTTTTTTTACAGTAACAATCATTTATACAATATGAAAAAGTTTAAAAAGTCACAGATGTAATCGAAATGTTGTCTTGTTCTTTATATAGATAACTAATTCTTCTGTACGTGTGTATATGGCAGTGAACTCCTTCTAAACGGCTGTACCGATTTGAATGAGTTTTTATGAGTGTTCAAGTGGATTCGAGGATATTTTAGAGTCACAATTCGAACATAGTAATGAATAAATCAGTGTCCTTGTTGAAATTATATAAAAGGTGTACTATGTGATTTCATAATAATTTTGTTATTAACGCTTTTAACGGCCGGAAGGTTCTGAAAGGAAGAGGAAGTGGATCTTTCCTGTACTTATCGGCAGGAATAGACAATAAACCTGTCCTTCAGAAAATTCTTTATCAGTTCGCACTGTGATCGCAAATATCAGTCTTTTTTGTAAGTTATAAATTATTTTCCGAGCCCGTAAACAGTTTTATTCCGGCAATAAAATTGATTTATATTTACCTTTTGTTTCAACGTTTTGTGATTGTTCTCTTTTAACATCTTTGTCAAAATTTATTTTCGTATAGAAATTCTTGTCGTTTCATTGCGACACGGTTAAATTATTCGGTCGGTGTTCGTAGATGACATATTTCATTGCGAAAATTTATCTTCAGCTTTTTTAATGTCTAGTTGTCACCTACTAATCACTGTCTTCCAGGACAATGGGAACGTATATACATACATATAATCACGTGTTTTCCCTGCATGAGTAGGCAGAGACTATGGCTGACTATTTGCCACGATCCTGACAAACACCTGTCAATTCCTAAATAGGAAGATCTTAGAGTATAAATGTGTTAAGAAATTTTAAATTTGAAATAACTGTTTTTATTAAAACTAATAATTTTTTTTAAACATTTCATACATCCATAACTTATATAAAATTTTCATTGTGAAACAATCTGACCGTATCGCTGCCCCATTTTATGTATAAAAATACTCTCTAACATTTATCCCCTTGTTCCTAATGGTATTTTAATGTGTCCCCGGGGTTATTTAAAGTTATAAACGAACGACTTACAAGTTGTTAAAGGTTTTACTGCTTCACGAGTTATGTACATACAAATAAATAAAGTTGAAGTGTCTTATTATATCAAAATATCCGCTTATTTTTAAATGCGTATCCACGCATATACGATATTTATAAAATGTTGGTTTGTTAGGTCCGGATAACAATGGAAACGGTTAAACCGATTTTGTTAGGGCTTTCATTGGCGGTTGATGTGTGCCATATTTATTTTATACTCATAATAATCGTCAGACCTAGAATCATTCGAGTAAAATTATGAGACACTGCTATCGTGATGATCATCATCATTACCGTGATTAAAAATCAAAATCATCATAATCAATATACAGGATGTTTGTGGACTGCTCCAGAAAACGAAAACAGATGATAGTACTAATGACAGATTTCATGAAGGGACAATAAAAATTGATCCTGACTTTTAAAAAAAACGTTAACGTTATTTCGCTCCATCGTGTTAGTCCCGCTGTTTTGTTATGATGGTTCATTGCTGGTTCTTTTCCTTTTAGTAAAGTAATGTATTGTTTATGAAACTATCGTTTCATTTAGCTGTACTTACAAGATGGAGCGTAAATAATGCTAATAAAAAGTTTTAAAAATATATTCTCTTTTTTTAGTCGGGGTCGAGTTTTTTCCGTCCCTTCATCAAAGGAGTCATTAGTACTATCACCCTTCTTTGTTTTCGGGAGCAGTCCCTAAACACCCTGTTAGCAATTAATGCAAAACCAATCACAGAGCACCGCTAGTGTAAAAAGTAGGATATGAAAATTGTTAGATCAAGATAATTTACGGCCATTTACGAAATTGCATCGCTACTGGATATTATTGTCACTTCAATGGCGTCAAAGGCCTTATGATTTAATAGGAGGAACAATAACAATCAAATTGCTTTACTGAATGTAATATCAAGATAATTAATGTCCTATTTATGACCAGCCGAGTTATTCTATCTGTACATAAAAATAGAACGAAATTGTACGTAATATGAACAATAAGAACATTATACATTTTTACTAATCACTATCAAAGTACATATAACAAAAACTATTTTTAAAATTTTCGTCCGTCTGTTTGTTTTGGACCGATTGCGACGGAACTATCATTAGCAGACACAATTTTAGTAAATGACAAATAGTTTCACAATATCCATCCGTGAAATTCTATCAAATTGTTCAGTCTAATCACCAAAACTGCTGGATAGATTTTTATGTGGTTTTCTCTAGATGATTCCACTTAGCCTACAGCAACATTAATCTGATAAAAATGTTATGTCAGAAAATAATATTTATGTTATAAATATATAGTGTCAGTTAAAGATTTTTAATACAAAAGAAAGTTTTAATTAAATACGTATAAATTCGGTATCAACTTATACCAAAATATATGAATTAATAACAAAAATAAGTTAAATGAAATAGGTATATAAAAAATAAATTCCTTACGTACTGTTTACCGAAGCTCCTATGCAAAACTCCTGAATATTTAAAAATATGAACCCGTATGGTTTAAGTAAATATTACATTGTGTAAGCGAGATTTATACTCTATGCAAATATTCCGTTATGTTCCAATCATAAAGCAACGGCTTTTACGAGTTTTTACAAATGACCACCAACTGTTACCAAAAGCGTTGAAAAAATATTTTATACGCAATTTTATTTGAAAGGATTATTCAGTATATCCGGATTTTAAACGTCGACAGAAGAAGATGCGTCAGCAACGGGACTCATTCATTATTCAGACGCGTTTTCGATCAATTTAATTTAATGTCGAGCATTCGGATTTTCAGACTAAAGTCGAATCTTGTAATCCTGAACTTTTGAAATATGAACGATCTGTCAAACGAAATTTAGATATTCCTCCTACACGAGTGTTTGAAATTACGCAATAAGAATAACATGTTTATACATTTAAAAATATACAATAAAGATGTTAGTATGTAATATAAAATTATATTTACGCTTAAAACATTTAAAAAATTTCACGCAAATCTCAGGTATTTGCACCTGACTCCCAGGTAGCGCGTCACAACCATCATTAATATTTTATTGTGGGACACGGAGTAAACTATCTAGAAGTGACCAAATAATATTATATATTTTATGATGTACGGGCGTATATCCACTACTTACAGGATACATAATATGTT
>JAOSYY010022869.1:2029-16290 GCA_025727935.1 Hebomoia glaucippe
GACATTTTTATAAAAATTGTGATTAATTCAATCTCGTGCTACTACTTAGAATAAAGACTTACAATTTGTTTGAGAATTATTAAAAAGTATAAACCTCTAAACGCCTGTTTGTCTCTTTGACCCTTACTTCGGTATCCGGTCTAAGAATTGATAAAACGTACGAACTAAAGATTTAAAAAAAACAAACTACCTTGTTTCTCACTGTGTGACGTGATTTTAAAAATCCAATTTTTATTGTATTAATGTCTTATGGTAAGTAAACGAACGGCTCGCTTTATGAATAGTATTTGTGATTCTATAGCTACGCACATACTTGGGAACACAGTCTAATTAAAAAAAAAAAAAATAAACAACGAAACGTCAACCTAACAAAACCTGAACGATATGAACACGCCAATGACGAAGAAAGTCGAGAAGTGAGGTCCACCTTTAGATATTTCACATGACGTCAAATTATCTTAATCTTAACAGAGTTAAAAAAAACATTTTGTGAAATTATTAATCAGCGCCTTGTTAATTATTTATAATAAATTTCAAGATCTGTTCGTTGAGATACCTATCAATCTATTCACGCCATCGTATTAACCACTAGATATCTAATGTTCACACATTCGTCCAATAAAAACTAGCAATACATTGAGACATGCGCGGGGAAGGGGGGAGTATTTAAAAGTACATGCCGATTGGCTGATTCAAGGTCAGCGTACACCCTACGTCACCAACTAGTATTTTTATGTACAAAAAGTTTTGTTTACGAGTACATAATTATACAAACCCTTTGTTTGGATAATATTATATTATTCCGTATGTACGTACGTTTCTTTGACATAAATAAAACCTTACATTAAAGTAGTAGTTACACATCTCTTAAGATTTTCAAAGATCTAAAATTCTGCTTCTATTATGTCTATAAAGAGTTTTCTTTATTGAAATCTACAAGCGCTTGACCACTTTACACCTGTTCGTAAGTGGAAACGTGGTCTTGATAATAAAAAATAGTCATCGTTATAAAAGAGATTTAAATACGATCACACAGGGCGCAGACCATAATTCGCCTGAGACCAAACAGGTTTGCCCACGCCTCCACTCGTAAACAGAGGGGTCGCGTGAGCCAGTACCAATAGGGTATAATAATAATTTTCATACTGCTTTTCAAATATAATTTAATAAACTCAATTTTGGTGTCTAGTGGTTAATACGACATTTAATGGGAATCATTTTAATCCAGTCTTTGGTTTGCGGTACGTCACAGTTGCTGCCCCAAAAAATGTACTATACATCCCTGTGTAGTCTAAACTGTTATGCAATTAAGGACCATATCTATAGGTGGAACGAATGATAGTAGAAGAGGCGTTGATACCAAGTGAACTTACTGCACGCCGAGTTTTGTGGCGACGCGCCGCCACGGCGAGTAGCAACCGCTCGATTTCTTGCTAATCATAAATATTCGTATGAGCCAACGATAGAGAGGGCAGAACGATAGAGGTGTTTATCTCAGCCGACGCTATTACTTTTGAGAATTTTGAGAACTAACCGAATACAGGATCCAGTATTCTAGTTTCTATAGCATTGACCAGCGATTCTCAACCACTGTGCTGCCAAATTTTTGTCAAACTGTTTATGCAGTGTGTTGTAGTAAGTAATTTCTGTCTTGTTCTTTGTGTGCCGCCAAATTCTGAAATCGTTTAATATTTGTCGCAACAAAAAAAAAGGTTGAGAATCACTGGCGTAGACAAACGCAAATGTATCATATCACCTAGTAGTAAGTGATTAGACCTTGAGACCTAGGAAATGCGTTGTCAACTTCAAGACTTATATTACATCAATGACGTGCCGCTTGCGAACTTATTTACTTTTAATTCAAGTATTCGGAAAACTGATATCGAAACACGCCATTTCATAACCTTTTAGCTGTAATATCAAAATAATAGATTTTTTAGTTATAACAGAAATATAATTTCTTTTGTAGGTCTTTTTATGTCAATTTATGTAGAAAACGAGTGGACCGATTTTGGCGTTACTGACAGATAGCTAATGTTAAGTTAACGTAGTTAAATAATTGAAAAAATATTTAAGGTTCTGTACAAAATCGTAAATACCAATGATATTCTGTCAGTAAGTTGTATTGTTAAATATTAGAATTTGTAAGATATCTTTAGACACGAAAAAGAATTGTACATAAGATTAACGCGAGCAAAACCACAGGCGATCACTAGTCTTGTGACTCTAAAATATTAACACAAACAAACTAGTTTTGTACAAGAATGCCGAACATATGTTAGATATATCTAACGAAAAATTATTACTAGTCATTTCGTTTTTACGCGTACTACATAAATAAAATTTTCATTTATTCTGGACGAAACGAACACCTCAATCATTCTAAATATTGCAAGACAAATTTAACCGGAAAACGAAAAACAAAAAACGCAGTTTTCAAAAACGAAAGCAAAATTGAACTCAAACGAAGGCAAAACTGAGAAGAGAATGCTCGAAAAATCCAAAAATATATCTGGAGACCAAAAGATGGAGAATATACTGACTAAATCATACTTGTGTATCTTCTAATATTCACCTTTTGTAATGGCATCGATAAATTACCTTGGCCGATACTTGGATAGGAAATTCGGTTTAGTAATTATAGCATCGGTGATCACTATTCTCTCATAAGTGCACCCAAATTAAAAATTATGGGTCCATGTCTATTACAAGCTTTTAAAGCTTAACGATGGAGTCTCATTTGTTTTGCCAAAAAACACTTTAAATGTACACAGACAAAAAGTTCACTTCAAGATGCTATACAGGGAGTTTGGAGACTGCTCCCGAAAACGAAGACAGGTGATAGTACTAATGACATCTTTGATGAAGGGACGGAAAAAAGTTGATCCTGGCTAAAAAAAAAACATATTTTAAATCGTTTTATTAGTGTTATTTCGCTTCATCATGTTAGTCCAGCTGTTTTTGTTATCATCCTTCATTGCTGGTTTTTATTGTAGTAATGTATTTTTTATGAAACTATTCACCTAGCTGTACTTACAAGACGGAGCGTAAATAATGCTAATAAAAAATATTAAAAATATGCTTTTTTAGTCAGGATCGATTTCTTTTCGGCCCTTCATCAAAGGTGTCATTAGTACCATCACCCGTCTTCGTTTTCGGGAGGAGTCCCCAAACACCCTGTATAACACAAATATTTAACGAACTTTTTACCAATTCGAAATTCAATGTCGAACACAGTTAATCACCAATGCTAAACACATCTCGTCGGGTACAGCCATCCTTAGCTGAAATATTCAAACATACGCAAAAAAAACTGCGCCACACAGCACAAAATGGCGTCCTCGGTTCCCGCCAACCGTTGCAATGTAAAAAATAAAGCAGCAAAACATATGCCATATAAATTATATTTTATTCTCTTTGTGTGAAATTTTCGTACTGTATTTACATTTTTTTTAAATACTATATAATCTGTGCCGCTTACCTATTGGAGTTCTGTGATTGGCCAGAAACAGAGCTACGTTTGCTACTTTTCCCACTGCTTGCACTTAACGACTTTCCTACCGTTGTCTAAAACAGATACATGAATAATATTTATATCAATGCCCAAAGAATATGTCATGCGCTTGCGCATAATTTAGTATCGTTCATACCCGTTAAAATTGTTCATATGAACATAGTATGTTGGAATCTACTACGAATAATTTTTATTTAAATTTTAATTGTGGTTAAATTCTGATTGAACATACCTTTGATGATTTTGGCTTGTTACACTCGACAATATAGTCTTTGCATACGTTTTGATGCACTGTCATGGTACAATCTGAAAATTAGGAGTAATATACGATATATTTCCTAATTAAACTGTATTTCTTAGAATTAAAATATGTAATTACTAATTTAAGTTGAATATATACAGACTTCATTTGAATATAGATAGCATTAGTCATTTTTATGGATATGAGAGCGAGAGATCTAATTTTACATCCGGCTCGAAGGATCACGTGTAAATAATAGATTTAGTGATCTTTTTAAATTAACAAACTTATTATTCTAAATCTAAATATTGTTAATAAACATAAAAATCCACGAAAATGTTATGAAAGTAATTAAAATTCAAGAGTAATTATCGTAATAAAAATTGTAATTAAAAATATTTTGTACAGACATGTTTGAAGTATAATATTTATAATATTAGTACAGTATCGTTTGTATTTGTCTTATGTATGGCAATAAGACATTTAAAAGTGTCCGTTAAAAAAAATGTCAGCAATATTTACTTTCACAGAACAGAGCTGGTTTGTCTGCGAGTTCTCGTTGGCACCAGTCACAGTGCCCGCCTGCAACAGCGGCCTGCCACACATGCGCCGCTTTACGGGACTTGTCCTAAACAAGTCATATTTATGTTTTAATTTCGCAACAATTGATCGACACTCGTCTCCGATCACGCGATAGCGCGTGTCGAGTTTTCTAAAAACAGCTTACCACACAAATTTACTAAAAGCTGATAATAATAAATTTTATATATAATATATTAACTTATTAAGTACAATGAAAATTGTTTTCTTTTCTTTCACACTTGTCTTTCAATATGAATGTGAACCACATCACATAGTAAAATCGTTTCAACTTTTTTGTACCAAAAAACTTGTCTAACCTTTTTCTTTCTGAAGAACAAACTGCCTCGTTTCCGTCGTTTTTCAGCATGCTGGTCGTAGGCAGCTCTGTTTGAAAAACGTTTTATTAAAATCTAATCGTAATTACACTAAAAAAATTGTTAAAAAACTCGCAGCGAAGCTAAAAAGCATGCAAATATGTTTTTATTTATATCACATTTTGTTTTAGCTAAAACCTACAAATGTTTCATTAGTATAACTTTATCAGCCAAAATAGCTAAAGTATTTCTTTAAAGACAAACTCAAAACTGTTTGACTAGACAGATTAATACAAACCTTGTGCCGAAGCAACTCTATGAAAAATACTTTTCCGAAAACCTCAACCGGCCAAATTAAATAGCATTTTGTATATTCTTTGTCTCTTTCGGACCCCTCCAGGCTGTTAGAGCGGGACAGATATACTCACTGTTCTAAAAACGCCAACCGATGCAACCCCAAGTGCTCTTGATGCGAATTATTTCTCCGACCAACGAGCTGAGAGGTCGCCCCTACGGTCGCAGCTGAGGTGTCTTCGTCGCTTTCTGTCTCGCTCGCACCACCAGCTGACAGGCTAACACGAGCGAGATGGCACGATAAGCAGTGCGACAAAATTGCAAAAGCTACTTGTGAGGTTACAAGTTCCGGGTGCCCTTCACAGATGAAAATGTCGTAAAGTCATACGCGTATCGACTTCGGTCTATAAATTTCCGAACGCTCGAAATAAACATAAATAGATCGACAGCATGTATTCGATGAGCTTTCGCCCAAGTGATTTTCTGTCGACGATAATTGTAAAAAAACAACAATAAGTAGATCACGAAACCTCACAAAGTACCTCATAGTGCAAAAAACAAAAAAATATTTATAAGACCAGTAATCGTAGCCTAACTGGTAAGTGCACTCAAACAAAATTAATGGCGAAGCGATTTGTGCGCTCACAACACTTACTTACACATGCAATTCACAAAATTTCTATCAAAACCTATGTCATCATGCAAGAATCTTCCAAAAATCAGTGTCAATACGTATTATCAAAAAAATATATAATAAGAAATCCACGGTACAAAAGATTTTAGTATACAGAGACTTTTAGGAGCCCGAAAACGAAGACAGCTGATAGTACTAATGACACCTTTAATGAAGGGACAGAATTTAATTCGATCCTTACTAAAAAAAACATTTTTAAAACGTTTTATTATCGTTATTACGCTCCATCATGTTAGTCCAGCTGTTTTTATTATCATGCTTCATTGCTAGTTCTTTTTTTTAGTAAAGTAGTTTATTTTTTATGTAACTATCGTTTCATTTAGCTGTACTTACAATAGGAGCGTAAATAATGCTAATAACAAGTGTTAAAAATATGTCTTTTTTTAGTCAGAGTCGATTTTTTTCCGTCCCTTCTCATCAAAGGTATCATAAGTACTATCACTCGTCTTCGTTTTCAGGAGCATTCCCCAAACACCCTGTATATCAAGTTTATCGGTTGATTAAGCTGGTCAAAAATTGATAAATGTTTATTGTCAATCTAATATGATAAAATTTTAAACAGTTCCCTAATTACTAGCTGATCCAGCAAACATTTTGCCATATGAATTATTTCTAATGACAATTGATCACTTGTAGATCACAGAGGGTTGAAGATTTACCATACTACTAATATTGCTTTGAAGACTCCCGTATTAGAACGGTAACTTTAGGGACTTGTATTTTTTAATGTTATATCGTAAAAAAAACTTGTATCTATATCTATACTCAGAATTAGCTTGACACGATCTTTAAGAACCTGCTTAAGATCCTTTATAACCTTCTTCCGGTCAAATTGTTTCGGCGGAAGTTGCTTACTGTGACACGAGAATTTTACATACATGTTCGCCGGCGGTGGTGGCTGGGGCGGTTGGACTGCTGCAACGATGCTGGGCGTCGAAACACTCTTCTGGAGCGGCAGCCTCGCCAGAAGACGGGAGCTACCGCTACTTTGTACTGCACTACTGGCGCCGCGGAGTGCCGCCGTGACTTTCTCAAACTCTTTCTGTAATATACATTGAGATTACTTAGTTAATGTAAGGAGACTAAGAATCATAAAATATTACATTTACAGGGTAAAGAGAAATGATATCGTAATTTCTTGTAAATTATTCTGTGAACGCGATTCCGGGACTAAGCGGAGGTAAGGAGTTTAAATAAATTTTTATTTTTTTCTATACGCAAAGGAGCATACTAGATCTAGAATACGCGTTGCCCCTCTAAGATGGTAGCATAATTTGTAATTTTTAGTGATATTCTGCAGCCGGTCTTATTTATTTTTATTTCGAGTGTTCGGAAATTCATAGAATGAAATCGAAAAGCACTTCCCGAGTTTTCCATCTATAAACCGTGGTACGTGACCCGGACGGAATATAAATTATTAGGAGTTCCTCCCACCACATTTGATATCCGAAATGGCGGTGTTTTTGATATTCGTCCGGTCACAGGCAGCCTGTACCCTGTATTTTAATAATTGTAATAAAGATAGCACCCGTCTTCGTTTCCAGGAGCAGTCCCCAAACACTCTGTATACATATACTACCCAGAAATATATACAGAATAAAAAAATAACTTGTTCCAGATATTGCAATTTTTATTACATTCATATTAGTTTTAATCCGATCTGAACTAGTACCATTTAAGAAATAATATACAGTAGGAAACTTACAGCGAGATCATTGTCATTGAGCGAATGTGTCGAGTGCCGGACGGGGCGCGGCGCTTCGCCCTCCGATTCCATAGACGATAGCGAAGCGCTATGGCCGTTTAATGCACTGAAAATATATTGTTATTATTTAATATGGTTTCTGAAACGAATACAAAGTCTAATTTCATAAGAAGGGTTAAGTGATTGAGAAAAAAATGTAAATAAACCGTGACAAATTTCTATGGATATCTTGTGTAACATAAAAATATCATAGTTTTTCTCAACGCACACGAAAGTATATGCTGAACTTATAGTAATACAATTCATACGTTTTTATTTTGTCGGTCGTTGTTAAATGTCAGAAATGGCTGGACCGATTTTGACGAAATTTCACTGGCATACAGCTACTGTAATGGCGCGTAGATATATGTTTTTATTTTGTTACCATCATCACCATCACCATTTATAAAAAATGACTCCGCAAGGACTGACCCTCTGTGTCTTTGAGCGTCGTGTTGGGGCGGTGCGGGTTCGAGCGCTGCCCAGGAACTGCGTCGTCCTTCGTCCCGACGGTCCCACGATATCCACTGCCGGGACTCACCTAGAAATTAACATACGAGTTTAAAAAAAATCTTATTTAAAAACACAGCGACATCTAGTACAAGGCTGCTCTTGAAGAGTCGGGCCAAACGGTTGATTCAGTCCTCAACTACGGGGTGCTTACATTTACGCTTTCAGTTACTCATAGGACAACCGCAACAAAAACTCATTTTTTTTTAGAAAATAACATCATTTATTTATATATGGAGCAAAGCGTCCCAGAACACTATCATAAACTAAATTGAAACTAATTGAATACTTGTTCAATCAATGCGATTTCTGCAATTGTTTATCTTTTACTAATTTTAAAGTTTGGCGACAAATCTGACGTTGACAGTGACGAGTCACAAATATGTCGTTCTGTTAATCGGTTTGTAACGTGCGCGGCGGGATTTTTGAATTTGGTGCATATTTTCAAAACATACGCCGGCCACTTAAAATTCTTCCGCGTGCCACTTTGTCGCCCGCGGGCCTGGGCTTGCGCAGCCTTGATCTAGTACAGTGATGGACAAAGTACGGCCCGCCGAAGATCCATCGACAGGGATAGAATATGGCCCGTTATAATTACGATTTAACGGTCGAGAAGAAAAAGTGGATTCTACTTAGTTACTAAATAGAATCTACTTTTTGATATTTTTTATAATATTATGATTAAAAGCTTTAAAGCAAAATGCATTTTTTCTATAACTCTGGCCCCCCTCTAAAATTTCTTCAACTTTGTGGCCCGCCATTAAAAAAGTTTGCCCACCACTGATCTAGTACATCCCCATTTAACCATTGCCAACTAATGTGGATCGCCAAAGAAACAAACAATATAATTATTTTCTCAGATACAGACCGCTGCCTTTTCTACTTTGAGGGTAGAAGTCGAGATGCGTAGGCGACGAACACTCCGTCTCCACGACGCCATCTTTGCACAGCGAAGGACACGAGGTGCTCAGTCTGCTTGAACCCGTTGCCTGAAAAAAAAATCCATTGATATAATAATTTATTGATATTAACGTATATTCCAGAAAATATCTTCTATTATCGATTAAATAGATATACAGGGTGTAAAAAGACTGCTTCCGAAAACGAAGACGGATACTAATGACACCTTTGATGAAAGGACGGAAAAAACATCGAACCTGACTAAAAGACATATTTTTAACATTTTTATTTGCATTATTTACGCTACATCTAGTAGATACAGATAAATGAAACGATAGTTTATTAAAAAAATACATTACTGTACTAAAAAAAAAGAACCAGCAATGAAGCAAGATAATAAAAACAGCTGGACTAACACGATGGAGCGAAATGACGCTACAAAAACATTTTAAAATATAATTTTTTTTAGTCAGCATCGAATTTTATTCCGTTCGTCAAAGGTGTCATTAATACTATCACCTGTCTACGTTTTCGGGAGCAGTCCCCAAACGTCCTGTATACAAACATTCTGTAATCAGTATCTGAATGGTGAGAATGGGACTTAAACCCCAAACCTTATTCAAAAGTTAAAATATGTATAATCTAATTATATACTACTGTCAATATGTGGTCGTAAAAAGAAAACCTGACTGAGTTTCTTGACTGCACTTAGAGTAAGACGCGGTCTTGAAAAGCCTGCGAACTTAGAACTAAGTGACGTTTATAAGCAATCATATATTTGATTTTACAAGAATAAACGGTTATTGATTGACTAAATTTGCCTATTTTGAGTCGTTTAAGTATTATATAAGTACTATAGAGCGTGCGGGGTGCTCTTTGCTTAGCTTATTTTAAGCGACATGGGGTGGTAGATAGTGATTAGATTGAACTTCTGATCACAAATCATTAAATAGTCAATAAATTTATTGAAAAATGTTTACGTAAGAATGAGGGTAAATGTAAAAACAGTAACGTTGAAACCCAGCGAACTGCCTTCAACGATACGATGGAAATTACCTTCATCTATTTACCATAAATTCTAGAAAATTGGATCGGTCAACAGATTTTACCATAGCCGCAAAGCAAATCATATTAAAATCACTTACTTCGCTAACGTATCTACTATCCGATCATTTAATTTCCACCCAAAAAGTGGGGTATGGGGGTGGTAAGTCTTACCAGTAACGGCAATGGCGCTGCTCTCATACGCTGGACAGCAGCGTGTAGCCTTCTGAGTTGTTGTAAACTGTCATCCAGGACTCCCGGACTATGTGGCGTCACGCTTATAGTAGGAACCTGCGGACAAAACTACTCTATTCGTTAATAACGAAAAAACACGTAATCTAATATATAAAATTCACGTGTCACGGTTTTCGTTGCCATACTCCTCCGAAACGCCTTGACTGATTTTGATGAAATTTTTTGTCCTTATCCGGTATCTATGATGAATCAGCCAACATCTAGTTCTCATCCCCCTAAATGTTAGGGGTAGTCTACCCCTAATTTTTTTTTTATTTTTTAGACAAAATTTTTAATTTCTATTTTTTTATGATACAACATACAAAAATACATACAGCCCCAAAATTTCACCCCTCTACAGTCAACCCCTTAATATTTATGTGGCAAAACGACGTTTACTGGGTCAGCTAGTCTAATATATAAAATTCTCGTGTTACAATGTTCGTTCCCATACCCCTCCGAAACGGCTCAACCGATTCTTATGAAATTTTATATGCATATTCAGTAGGTATGAGAATCGGCTATCTATTTTTCATCCCCCTAAATTATAAAGGTTGTCCACTTCTAACATATTTGATAATTTTTAATCGCAAAATATTTAGGTGGCAAAACGAAGTTTGCTGGGTCAGCTAGTATAGATTATAAAACACTATTGTCTACACTGTTATATTTTTACGAATATTTTTGATAATGGTACATACAAAAGTTATAATTTTGTTCCGTATGACAGAAGCATATTAACGATATTTTATTTTTTAATCTAAAAATGTTCACAACGACAAACAAAATCCTGTTATACGATCTTTATTTACTTACGAGTAACTTTATTAACATTACGTTACTAGTATTTGCCAGCGGCTTCGCTCGCGTTAACTTAGATTTTTACGCCTTGCACTTTCAGTAAGAATCTCCATTGAAAATATAATATAGTCTTCCCTGATACATCTATTATTCAACACTGAAAGAATTTTTCAAATCGGACCAGCGGTTCCTGAGATTAGCGCGTTCAAAGAAACTCTTCAGCTTTAAAATCTTAGTCTAGATCTATAAAAGTTTAATAGAATCTAAAAGTCCCTAACCTCCAAGCGAAAGTTTAAAACCGCCACAATATCATCTGAATACCAATGATATTCATTATACTCAGACAACAAAATTGGCAACGATCCAAACACGTATATAAAAGATCGCATAACTTCGGGGAAAAATTATGAGGCAAAAGCTCCCGTCAGTTTATCAAACCGATCTCGAACTCCCGATTCGCCTCGATCAATCCCCACATGATAAATTGATATGTTTAACACTACATCCTTACTGAGTACATTAATCATCTTCGAGATTAAGAAGAGGTCTTGCTAACAGTTTAGTTAGTATATTTTTAAGTTACTATTTAAGTTTACATTGTAAACACCGAATAAATAAAGAAAAGGAGGAGAACGACACGAACCGTATCACATAGCGTCTCTAGCGGCTCCTCCTCAAAATCATTGTCCAGTTACTGGTGTTATATATAAGAAACCAAATTGTATAGCTTTTCAACACCAAATAAAAAAACAGTTTAGTTAGTACCTCGCGCAACATTTTGATACCTTAATAATCGTCTTGAGCCTTATGATTCTCAGTTGGAGTTGCCACAACATATCTTCCCTCATTTCGGCCTATCGTTCATCATCTCAATGCTCACGCGTCTCCGGATGCCCGAAATAAACAAATAGATCGACAGCACATGATCGAGTAATTGATGATGTCAATTGAACCTGAGCATACTTTATTCAGTGTTTCTCAACCCCTATATACATCCATATATGGAGCGTTTATTTTGAAAGTGAAGTTCATTTTCTTTTGTTTCGACAAAATTAAACGATTATGATTGTGATGATTATGCAATTTTATTTATCGACCGATTTTAAGTTGTACAAAACATTGGTTTTTTTTTTTTGTGAAATTAAACACGGACTAGTTATATATAAAAAAAAAATATTAAATTAAGCATGAATTACGTGATAGCTCATTTTTCTCAAAAATGGACTTACACCACTTTCAAAATAAACGGTCCATGTATTTGGCTTGCTTCCCACAGGTCGTGTGACCATACCAAATTAATCTAACACTGCACTACTTCGAAAACCTCTTCTTAAATCTCATCCCTAATCGAGGCTAGTCTTGTTACACATACCTTTGCGTCTCATGCATCTTTGTCCCTTAATTTTCAAATACTTATCATAGAACATAATTATACCCTCAAATATTTATAAAATCATAAATAAAAACGCTCAATACGCTCAAAATAAAATTATTTTATTAAGAATTCAAACCGAAATCGACTTAAGTTATAATCTATAGGGGTACACATCATGTTTATTATAGTTTTTATGAAAAACACTTAAGACGGCCGCGTCTGTCGAAACATGTTATACTGAACAAATATTCTCAGTCGCCAATACACCGTTCACGTGTTAACTCGTCTTTCATTCCATAGTAATTTAATCACCCAATTTCATCGGTTAGCTTCTTATTTAATTTTTTTTTTCATTGGTGCTGAAAAGCTATACAACGTGGTTTCTTATATTTAACACCAGTAATTGGACAATGATGTTGAGGAGGAGCCGCTAGAGACGCTATTTGATACGTTTCGTGCCGGCTTCCTCCTCCTTTTCTTTATTTATTTGGTGTTTACAATGTAAACTTAAAATAGTGCTTAAAAAATATATGCTTAGTCTTATTACTACAATTAAGGATAACAATGGTATTGAGAATTACACGCTTTGGCTTACATTATTAATTTTATATATGAAAAATCTGGTTTTTAAATAGACTTAACCACAGTCACATTCGGTTTGTTGGTTGAGTTATTATGTAGAAGTTACAATGAAGTTTTGTACAATATTAAGATTTATACAAACATAGTTCGATTACAAATAACAATTTTGATCTAAAGATAGGGTATAACAATTAATCGTGCGCTTCTTATTTAATTAGGTACGCACATACCTAAATAATCTATTAAAAGTGAGGGTAGTTCATACCTGGGCTCTAGCCGCGGCCATGTTGGGCGGGGGCGTGGCCGTCACGTGCTCCGTAACCTCGTCTTCGCTACTGTCGGATCGACTGTCCGAGCTGCCACCGCCTTCGTCTGTAAAAATAAATAAATACTAATAATAGTTTCAAAGTAAAATGTGATACATTGGCGTACAATGGCAAAGTTTGCTAACGCTTCATCATCTGTATCACTACAAGACTTAGTCGAAAATTTCTTAGACCTAAGCACTTAAAAAAATATTATTTCCCTAATATTTATATACGTTTTAATTAAATACAGTTCACTTTATGACTCTCCAAATGTTCGTAATAAAAATAAATAAAGCCGAAAGCAGACCAACTTTGAATTATAACTGATGAATTATGGCTAAAGTCTTAAAGTTGGCAACGAGTCTAGTAGATGCCCTGGCTCTTGGAGGTGTCCATTGGTGACTGGTATCACGTGAATTACAGGCTCGTTTGTTATGCTATAAAAAATATCTAAATAAACATCCGTATTTCTGAAAAAGTTTCTAATTAAGGATATATCCTAAGAGAGTCACAGACAACATCTAGTGTTGAAGAAAAACTTTTGACCTTTCAACAAATGAAAAGCTTCAGCGAGCTTTACACAGCCGCGGAACATTTCCAATATCCTGGTTGTCATCGGATAGATCGCAACGGAAACGGAAATGAAGACAGATTTATAGACAACTTTTTTATCGGCCTTCTATATATTATCGCTGCTTATAATTGAAAAGTAAATAGATAATAGATTTATTCGCATGACAGACATATTTTTGTACATTTCATAGATTAGGTTTGTAAATTAACAACATATTTCCATCGAACTGAAAACTCACGTACTAACGTAAGTTCACAAAACATTCTGTGAAAGAAATTATAAGGTGTTTTCCTTTACTATATTATAAATTTGAATTTATCAAACAACATTTAAAAAACACTTTTGTCTAATTTTATAATAAGTTAAACTGATGTCATGTTTCAGGCTGTAAATAAACAAGTCTTCAAACATATCAAGAGCTTACTTCAACTTGTATACAACTATTCTTAAGAACACATGTTTATATATTGTATTAGTTTAGGTAGGTTCATATGAATCTCCATTCATTTAAAACTCGTTCCGATTTAGCCCTCTTCGTTTTTAAAAAGCC